>JAPYYX010000204.1:0-87592 GCA_030522605.1 Cremastinae sp. B BG-2022a
AAAAAAGTATGCCTCACCGACCGATTTTTTGAGAAATTTAATTTCGAAATATGGGAATTTTGTACAGCGTCTTATGGCGCGATGCTAAGTAAACGCGTTTAATTGAAGGTTAAGTACATTTCTAGACCTAACAGGTCTACAATTTTTCGATTTTTATCTCAACTGAACATCAAAGATTCCATTAGAGTCTTAAAAAATGCATGTTACCGAAATATTTTTTGATAAAAACGCTATTTGATACGAAAAAACGTGAGAATGTCGATGTCATGAATGAAAACAGCTAATGACGACGAAGTCAATTGATCAACTTTTTCTTAAATATTATTCTCCTGATAACTTTTTGACAGTAATTCTCGGCGGAATATTTTGAAGTGCAGTAACAATTATTTTTCCTGTGATCCAAAACAGAAAAAAGTACCTTTTTCAAAAATTTTTTACGCGGACTCTCATTTGACTAGAGAATACTTGATCAACCACCTTAAAATAATTTGTATGAAGCTGTTTAATTTATGTAGACAACGAATCAAATAAATTCGTCACAAAATCGAAAATTCACTGATGGAGGAAGTTCTTTCGCTAAATTGTATTTATTATTGCCATTACCTCGTCGAACGTATTTATTTAACGAGTTAGATGCGCCGATACTGTGGTGCACTCGTTGCACTCAGCGTTCATTAACTTCGAAGAGTTGAATCTGTCGTTGGTCGACATCGTTTCGAACTGTCTCCAAGGCAAAAGTGTTTTATATACAATCGTGAATGTGAGTGCACTTCTCGATCGCCCTGAGCATCAGCTCCCATCCAGTTCTCGCTCAAACCAAACTAGCCGCATCGATGTTTCCGTTATCCTCTTACTCTCCTACACTCCGAACTTGCTACTTGAAACTGGCTAAGTCAAATCATAATACAACATGAATTGATAAATTCGTTTGATCGATTGAAACGGAACGACCAGGAACGAACAATTATTTACGACAAAGTTTCAAATCTATTACGAATACAAATTTATTTCTCCGAGATCGTATTTTTTTGACTATTTTTGGTAATGAAAACAGAATTGGTGAATTTTGCTGTTATTTCTCCCTCTCCGCTCTTTCCTTTTGTTCTCATCGGGATGAGATTCCCATTCCCTTCGCGACATTAATATGCAAATGCACTCGAATGTTGTCGTTATTGCATTAATAACTATAAATTGATTACCCGTGGCTACCTATTATTACGTTGCATTTGGAAAATGTCGGAGGGTTGGCTGAGAGTATTAAATACAAGAGCGAGAGAGAGGAAAGTCCGCAGGGAGCAACCGCAATGAGAGTGTACACAGACAAGAGAAGTTCTGGACCTTTTTTAATCTGCGCATGCGCAAAAGCGGGAAATTAAAATTTGGCGCACGATGCGTCATTATGACGTCATTTTCTTTTAAAGGACGATTCATCGTGGCGTCGCTGCTAATTGAGTAAAATTCGAAGTGATATCAAGATGAAATTGAATTTCCCGCCTTTTTGCATTCGATAAAAAAAAAGTCATCCAGAATTCCCCTCGTCTATCTACTTGAGAGTATGGAAAAGGAAATGGGGAACGACGGAAATGGCGACGACGTTATTACACGTCATTACGGCCTTTCGGTATACATATCTCCATTAAAAATCTTTCCTACCCGCAAGACGATGCGGTGCTCTGGCGATATATGCATGCGATTTCACCGCAGAATCCGGCGCCAAAGAGAGGGCCAACCTTTTATTGCATCAATAATACCGGAGAAATTATCTATAACTCTTTCACATATTCTCCTCAATCTCTATGAAAATATATTACCGAGGAAACTACTTAAATTTTTCAATTAAAATTTCATTAAATCTAAAACTAGTACAAATTAAATCCCAAAGAGCAGCGTTCTAAGCAAAGGGAACATATAAAGCGAAAATTCATTTCGTCCATTCAATTACAATTTCGTTACGCAAAAAGCAATACAAATAAAATTCCAGTTATCAATAAAGTGATCGAAAACAATATTTAAAAAAAATTGAAAATTTTTGTTTTGTCCATTAATTAAAATTCAATTCCGACATACGCTGAAATGCCAGAAACCGTATACAACAAAATCGATATAGACAAATTATTGTCCAAAGGAATATTCAATGAAAAAATAATAATTCATCAAAATAAAGTGAAAAAAAAAATTGTAATTCAATTAAGAAAATTGTTTTACCGCAAGGATAAAAATCGTTCCCTTTTTTTCTCTCATTCTCGAACATGTGCTTTTGTCACAAAACACGTGTGACGTACTATGGAGGATCGGTTTTTACGAAACTTTTGTCGAACAAGGATGAGTTTCTCTCTTGCTGGTCTTTCTTCCAAGCCCATGAGAGAGCTCGCGGGACGCCGGACCTCCTCTGACGACAGCTGCCACGTTTTCGTTAATGTACATATATTTTTAATAGACACTCGAAGCTTTTTCTTCATATTTTTAATCGCCTCTCGTTCTCGCCAACACCATATAGAGATCGATCTTCCCTCGACTCTCGGTCCATGGGGCGTCATTTCTGCAGCGTCCGAGAATCTCCGCATTGCAACAATCCCGCCTACCCTTTTTCCCCATGGCTCACACGTGCTACGAGAACGACGTGATTAATTACACGCGAGTGAAAATGCAAAAACAAAAAATATTCGCAGATAAAAAAAATGAATAAAAAACACACACAATACGACTCCAAAAATGAATTTTGCAGCTTTCGACTCGTGAATTTTCAGCGCAAAATCATGAATAAAAAGTGAATAAATATCGCAAATGATTAGCGTTATATGATACCCGAATGTATGCGTACATTTATAACAAGAGAGGTATGCGCAGAATTGTTGGAGTCTTCTGTACAGCTCGATATGGCGCTATGTACGGGAGATTATTACACGTGGAAGTATAGAGAGCGAATAGGAATAATCGGAGTTCGGATAACTGTAATTTAGCCTCGCTTCATCGAGGTATTAAATGCAATTCAAGTTGTAGTCTCGCGGTTGAAACACTCGATGCACTGCAGGAACGCGTACACGTGTGCATATAATTATTACGTTCTCGCGCGTTTCAACTATACCGAAAAGTTATAGCAATTTCTGGCTTCCTCCGCTGTGTCCCCCTGATCGAATAAACGATTCTGGGGAAGATACACTATATTTGCTCTTTTCCAATTAAACCGTAACGAACAAAACGAGCGGAAAATAAAATACGAGCTCGCTCGTTTTTTATCCTCTCGAAATCATGAAAATCAATAATGAAAAAGCGTAATCCACGATTTTCACCATTTTTTATTTCTCTGTGTGTGTGTGTTTTTTTTTCTCTCCTTAATTAACAGAGAGACTAACGATTTTTCGTGCTTTTCTGTATTTGCAGCGCGATGAGAATTTTGCTCTCGAAACTGCCACGTCCGTGGATCGTCGACGAGAAAAAGGATGACGGTTATACGGCTCTTCATCTCGCGGCTCTTAACAATCACGTCGAGGTTGCGGAACTCCTGGCCGGAATCGGGAAAGCCGATTTGGATTTGCAGAACGTCAATTTGCAAACGGCGCTCCATCTCGCCGTCGAGCGTCAGCATACGCAGATTGTCCGGGTGAGCAATTTCTCACGAATTAATCGTCAGACGAAATAATCAAAAAATCGGAAAGATGTATATATTTTCACTGAGCTGCGAGAAGAAAAAAATATAATTGAAAAATTAGTCATGTCACGGAAAAAAAATTTATTTTCTCTAGTTTACAACTGTCGTCGGAATCTTCTTAAACTCGCGCTGACCCGTTTGTGTCTTTCAAGAATGAACGGACAGGTTTATTTTTACAAAATTCTATTTCTCGCGTCGATCGTTCTCTCTCGCTTCGCCATTTTCACGAAGTAACTCGAGCGATCCATCAATCTTGACGATCCTTCAGTTTTAACATCCTGCACGCTCTTTTGACGAATATATATTTTCATTTCTCAAAAACGAAGCCACAATTGCGATGGAAAAAATTCATGACAAAGATTCAAAGAAAATTTTTAACCGTTCATTTACGTTTCGAAATAAGATTTTAATTGTTTTTTGAATAATTATTTTAGTTGCTCGTTCGAGGGGGCGCGAACGTTAATATCGCCGACAAGGACGGTGACACGCCTCTGCACGAGGCTCTTCGTCATCACACATTGTCCCAGCTGCGTCAGCTTCAGGATGTCCAGGACGTTGGACGGCTCCTGATGGGCCTCGGTGCCCAGGGCCAGGACAAAAAGAGCAGCTCCTTCATCGCTTGCTACCTCGCCGATCACGGCGCCGATCTAGAATTGAAAAACAAGAAAGGCCAAACCCCTCTGACCCTGTGTCCTGATCCGAATCTCTGCAAGACACTGACGACGAGTAACAAGGATAAAGAATCGTTCGTATTTTCTTATGAAGAAAAGTAATTATCCATTTTCAATTTTTTTTCAAACGCCGAGCAACATTTTTTCTTATTTTCAATTTATTTTTTTCGTCCCTTAGTCACAACATCGAGACTCCGACCCCATCAGCCGCCATGGACGAGTGCCTCGTTTGCACGGATGGAAAACGCGAGATGCTCTTCAGCCCCTGTGGACACGTCGCTTGTTGCAATCCGTGCGGACCGAGGGTCAAAAAATGTCTCATTTGTCGCGAGAACGTCGTTTCACGAATAAAAGTCTGTATAAAAATCAATTTGCGCGTATATTAATTTTGACAATAACGATGAAAGCAACGATCAAATAAAAAATTGAATAAATTAAAAAATAATTTTACTATTTTTTTATTTTCCATAGATCGAGGAATGCGTCGTGTGCTCGGATCGAAAAGCCGGAGTACTGTTTCGTCCATGCGGTCACATGTGCGCCTGCGAAAGTTGTGCAACCCTGATGAAAAAATGCGTCCAGTGTCGTACCCAGATCCAGCAAATGGTACCGATGTCCATCTGCTGCGGAGGAGGAGGTGATGTTACTTACGTTAAAGGCTCTGATGCCGCAGGTACAATAAAATCTCTCGTTCTCTCGTTCGCTTCATAATTGCACGTCAAAGAAAGTAGTACCAAATTTTTTATTTTTGTTAATATTTTTTCCGAGAGAATTTTTTTAGAGAGAATTTTTGTAGAAAGATTAGAAGATAGAATTTAAAATTCAGTATTCGTAAAAGAATATTTTTGGGTTTTATGCAATTTCTCATTTTGATGTAAAATATAATTTTTTAGACATTTTATTAGCAGTAGATTTTTTTCAGCGTTCTAATTTTTTTAATACACTTTTTTTTTTAATTAGGTACCATTTCGGAAGTGAAAGCTGAGCCCGAGGAAGAAGTGGCGCCTGTCAACACAGGAAGCGGAGAAGCAGCCTTGATGAACAACGGCAGCCGAGACACTTCTCACAGTGATATACAAAAACTGCAGCAACAGTTGCAAGACATCAAAGAACAGGTAACGCGATATAGAATAAAAAAATATATAAAATCCTTTAATATCTATATTCACGAAGAGATTTTAAATCAAAGAAAATAATAATTGATGTACAAAACGATGAAGAGCTGAGTAAATGAAAATGTATAGACAATATTTTTAACTTATTTTTATTTTTATTTTTCAGACGATGTGCCCAGTTTGCCTGGATCGTCTCAAAAATATGATTTTCCTGTGTGGCCACGGCACTTGCCAAATGTGTGGAGATCGAATGTCCGAGTGTCCGATTTGTCGCAAAGCCGTGGACAAGCGAATTCTACTCTATTAAAAAAAAAATTGAGCGAGATTGCAATGAAAAAAAAAATGAAAAAGACTGTAAGCCATTTATGAATTCCACTCATCAAAAAATCGTACAATCGTTTTCGAATGGAAAAAGAATTTCTTGAGAATTTTTTTTTTTGCTGTTTAGAATTCGTATGATTTTGATCAATCGATTATTTCCAATTTTCGAATAGTGACAAGAGTCACGAGTGTATAGAGACTTACTAATTATGCGCACAGACATAATGCAACAGTGTCATCAATCGTAAAAAAATTATATTTAGGGATTAGTTATTACTTGTATTATTAATTTTTTTGAAATATCGTTATATATACTGTATTTTCATTATATCTTGCTGAAATCGCGACCGACGTTATTTCTGAATGAATTTTTCGATATTTTACATTTTTGTGAAAAATATTCACACGAATCCAGAGGTTGTATCATTTTTGAATTCTTTTTGTTATGGAATTTACAAAAACTTGTTTCAACAGTTAAAAATAATCGTATCTTATTGATTATACTATTCGAATAGAATTTAAGATTCCGATAATTAATTACTCTATAAAAAAATATTTCATCTCGTGGTAAATACTTTCGTAAAGAAAAAAAAGGAATTTTCTGTGCACGAGAGTGTCCTTGTCACAATTTCTTTTGGTTCGTATATTCGTTAAGAAAGTATGCTGTGAAATTTTTTTTCTAATCATGACAAATCGTAAGAGAGGCGAAGGGACGCTTTATTGTTCCGTATTGTTGAATATTTCTATAAACAGAAACGTTGACGAAAGTTTTTGAAGACGACGCAGAGTTCGGATCGATATTGAATATCGGCAACAATGAATTTTTCAAATAAATCGTAGCAAGCTTCGAAAAAGAATATTCAATAGATAAAAATATTCATATTGGATATTCATCAAAATATTCACTTTGAACGTATCCAATTATAAACAAAATCATATACATATAATGGCGTTTGTTAGCAGAGGTTTCTTTAAGAGATCCAACTGCCGCGAATAATGAATAATCGTTTTATAAGCATACGAATGCGCTCATGATCCATATTAAAATGACAAAACACACAAAATTTGTAAAATTTTTTGCAACGAATAATATCTCATTCACTCATGAATATAAATCTGTTAATTCAGCTCTGTAATAACTTAAATTGAACAATAAAAATATACAAAAGTAATGGAAATAAAATCGTTTTTTTCTGCATTGATAAATAGTGACAGGAGAAAAAGAGTAAATGTAATTTTATGAAAAATTATTTATTTAAATTTTTTAGTGGGGTATCGATCCATTTAATAGTTCAATTTCATTACAGCTCATTTTTGTCTCATGCAAAGACAGTGCACAGTACTTTTTTCCATAAATTCTATTTTTTTTTTTCATAAATTCTACGCGAAATCAAAGTTCCGACAACAGTCTTTTAAGGAGTTTCGGTACTACGATGTAAACAATAAACATGTGAAACACAAGGACTTTAAAATAATAAAACATTCATGAAATTTGATGACAATGTTCTTAGATATCGAATAATGAAGCAATTGAATCACTAATTTTTTTCATAATTTCCATGCACATCGTCCTTAAATAATTTAACATCAAAATACATGTTTATGCACGTTGTGTATATGTTCAATAGACACATCGTTCTTGTTTATTTTTTCCGTAATTAGACAAAAATTTTAAGAAAGTGTTCTGATATTTTTCTGGCAGAAGAACATTTTGTTCGAAGTTTATCAAATTTTTATTATCTTCAGATTTAGTACCGAATCTCCTGAAGACTATGTCTGTAAAGCGTTCATCTATAGAGCTACAAAAAAACAATCTCACATAAATGTACAACTCGTATAAAATGTTCTTCTCACTCATTCTCGCGATTTGACCGACTCAAAAATGCACACACGTGCGCTAAATAATTTACTACGGTGTGACGCGCAAAAGCAACGTGTGCGTAAGCTTATTTCAGATTTATTATATTAAATATTTTTAATTACATTAATTTAATATTTTTTTCATTATTATTGTATATCCATCGTTTCGTATTTACGTGTAACTGAGAGTCGAACACAACAATGAAGGCTTTTAAATCGGCGAATATTGTGTTTTCATTCGCTTGAATTCAGCAATAATATAAAAAAATTATAAAATTCTTTCTTCTTCCATGGGTCTCATTTTCAAGCTATTCCAAATTTTGCCCAGCAGACGGCTATCCACTTTTTATTGTATTTTAAAACTTGTTATTCTTAAAAAATTCATTATTATGAAATAAATTTCCCAAAAATTCGTACACATATCTCTAGTGTCTTTATTCGATGTGTTGAGAAAACAAATTTTCAAAAATATAAATCAAAATCGAATGGTACACTGAAAATTAAAATTATTTTTATGAGATACATCCTAATAAATAAATTATAGTGAATAACTATGTTTAACAAAAAAGTCTGTAAGTTTCGGATGATGAGATAGTGATTTTTGATTCATCTTGGTCAATATAAATATTAATGTATACGTGTATGTAAAAAAGGTGCTTTGCTTGGTATTGCACATGATTCTTTCGTGCGAAAGATTGTAGCCGAGCGTCGACAGTGTCCGTCGATACTGGGCCGAATTTGAGCCACCGCTTGATTCATAAACAAAGTCTCTCCCTGACTCTCGAATCGTTCCAGCTGTCTGGTACGAAACACAACGTAGAACCCGAAATTACTCGCCCGCTCGGAGAGTAAGTACTTCAGATAAAAGGAAAAGCAGGACGAAGAAAAATTCGTTCATCAAAAGTGAAGGAATCGTAAAAATCATTATTTACAGACTTGAGTATTTCTTTAATTTCCCAAGAGAAAGAAGAAAATTATCCGACTTTATAATTTTTTTGTGTATTTTACGCTCTCTCGTCCGTTATTCGATAACAGAATTTTTGTGTGTGTTTGTGTGTGCTTTATCAGCGAATTAACGGGAGATTTTTGAAATGCGGGAAGCAGACGATACCGGAGAAAACGCGACGAAACGACGTAGTACGGATGAGATGCGCAGCCGTCTTCGATATCTCGCTGTGGAGAGAAAAAATTTGTTTTCTCATCTTTAATTGCTCACTTGACGACTTTTTTCGACCTTTAACATTCGGACGAAGAGTTGAGATCCGCTGGTGAATCTTTCGTCGTTCGCGTTATACGATCGAGCTCGGCGGCAGCATCATTGCGCATCGCAGCTTTGTCAACTGGTCCACCATCTGGAATTAATAATCACTTTTCATTACCGATAATCGATACACGTGTACACACATGAATAAGGAATTTTCTCTATCATATATCTTTTCTCCAAGACTAGATTTTAATTTTTCTTTTCAGGATGGAAGTACTCTGTCTTAAAAAGTATTCAACAAACGGGAATGTCAGAATAGTACAAGTGGCTAAATGTCGGAAGAGTTCGGTGACAATGGATGATAACAAGTTGTACATGAAAAAATTCCCAATGAGTAAACCTATTTTTCGTTTTAAGTTGACCAACTAATTAAAAATTTCTTATCATGCTGCAAATGCCCGAACATAAATAACAAAAAGACAAAACAGGATTGGAAGAAAAATTAGAAAAATCGAAGCCAAAAGAATCAAGTAATAATTAATTCTATACTTCACAAATATTTAATTACTACTGTATTGATATTTCAATTAATAATAATGATAATAATAAACTAAAAAATACAATTCTTACCAATTCTTATCGGGCTCGCGCCAATGCTACCGGGAGACCCGGGTGAACCCGGAGCACCCGGAGATGCACCGGTTTTCTTGTAAAGTAATGAATTGAAGAAACTCGCCAGCACGCCTTCGCCGGACGGAGTTGTGCCAGCTCCTTTCGGATCCAATTTCTTGTTCGGAGACGGTACCTGATACAAAAAATGTCAACTCTCCCGTTGATTAATGCCAAACCGAGTATCAGACACAGTATATACACTTTCAGATGATACCACATATATTAGAACATGCTGCCACGTGTTAAAACAAGTAAAACGAAAAACGCATTGCCTGGGAACGTTTTTTTCTGGGAAGAACAAAACAAAGGTGAATCAAACATCGCTTCAGACCTTTTACACAAAAAATTGGTAAACACGAAATGAAAATTACATGTTGTCTCGTCAAAAATGTCAAGCCGAGTACGAGAACACAAACGATTGAAAAATAGTTCTCATTCGTCATGCTCCACGAATAGCTCAACGCAGAGCTCAAAAAATTTATTTAAACAATTATTTTGGTAACATTTTAGGATTATGAATGAATCACAAAGCAAATGGTATGAATATTTTCAACAGCTATTCGACCATGATAATTAGTGACACTTATTTTTTTGGTAGTTTTTTTTTTTAGTTACACACGCAACATCTCGAACATGCTCGTAATATAAATGGTACAACCTGCATGATCGATCCGGTGCTTGCCTGGCTTCTCGTCGTAGGAGAACGAGATGGATCCCTCAAGCCGGAAAGTGCAGCTTGTTGACGAGCGAGGAACGCTTGTTCCTCTTCAGCCTGAATTTCGACTTCCCTGGTTACACACTAATTTACAAAAAAAAATTGTAAAATAAAACGGAAAGAATAAAAACGCTCGCAAAGATGCTTTTCTTTAATTTTTAGAACATACTTTTCGGTTTGTGGCAGGTTGAGCTATGACGTCACGATAATAATCATCCGGTTTCATGGACTGCAAGTTCTCATAAAGTATACTGATTTTTTTCATGTTATCCCAACCAGCGGGTCTGTTATCGAAGAAAAAAAAGAATTACGTATCGGAAAGCAAATGGATAAGGATATACGTGTAAAAAACTCACATAAGAACGGCGTCCTTCTCGACGACGAGAGCCGGTGTTCTGAACGGTAGGCCATAAATTCTATGAGTAAGGTACTTGTACAGCAAATCACAGTTTTTATCTTCCTTGGCCGACGTATAGAAAAGACCGGCACCGTACTGCAAACAGAATCGTCTGATCCATTGCTGCATAAAATCGAAATGTTCGTCTCTGAAAGGAGTAACATATAATCAATCAGTAGGTAATCTCCTGACAAAAAAAAATATTGTCCTCGTATGTATCATCATTATAAATTCATTATCACTATAATTTTCGTACTTGTAATCGTGTTCTTTTTCAAGTGTTGACATGTAGTCTGTTTTTGTGATAACAACCACAACATCGAGTCCTAGATTAGTAGTAAGCACTTTCTCAGGTAAAGGTAAACTGCCATTGGTGTCTTCATCCAAATTACGACTCGTTCGTCTCAATGGACTCCCAGGATCAAGTTCATCCCCCGGCTCAACATAGTCTTGCCATTTTTTGATATCTGGAAATTCATTGAATAGATTGTGTACCCTTTGAATACACTAACAGCGTGAGTTTTTTCTTTTTGCGATAAAAAAATATTTACTCAATTGTCTGCATTTTTGTCGTGTATCGTTATCCAATTCCAATTTGTCGATATGGTGGCCAAGTAAAGCTGCCCAGGCACGAAGCTGATCCAGAATGGCCCACGGTGTTGTCATAGCTGCGACAAGCATTACCAATGTGTGCGGAAATCTTTCCTTGGTCAGAGCAAATCTGACAAGATTCGCGTGACCAGGATCTCCATCCAATACCCATACAGATAACCTTGTTTGATCTAAAAAGAAAAGTTAACAATAAATGAGACTGACTCTTCAAGGATATTTTTGGTATTATTTTTCAGACTTGTCAACTTGCCGTCTCTGTAATCATCACGCACATCGATGTACGCAAATTCAAGACCAGATCCTTTTTTAGGATCTTCAACACCTTGCAATTTAGCAATCAATGTTGTCTTGCCACTTTCATTGTCACCTGAACATAAGAAAAGAATAAATAGAACACATAAGTTATATCTTAGCAATTGATGTTGAGACGAAAGTTTTGAATGAAAAATTATTTGATTTTTTTTGGCAGAAACGTGACGAGTCTGTATGACACATAAGGTGATATAATCGTCACAGTTAGAAATTAAAATGCAAAGCGCGTATCTATTTGTGGGAGTTGAGAGGTTGGCATTGAAAAAAAAATTTACCTAAAACGAGGACGTTCTTGTTCGATGGTAATTTATTATTGCCGCTGTTTTGTACTTCTGCCAGAATGGACGACCTGAAAAAATTGACAAAACTTTTGTTTTTTAACACTTGCGGAAAAATGATCGACCGATTTGCATCAGGTGCGATATGAGTGGGTTGCATTCAATTGTGCGCGTATTCACACGCGGATTCAGACAATTTGTATGGTACACGACGATAAAAAACTGTTTTAATTTTTTTTCAATTCTTGAATGGATGAGGTCGCAAAATTTTGGGCGAACGTACCAGAGATTATCTTTGTTGTCGACATCCTCTTTCTTTTTTCCGTTAAATCCATTGCTCTGCGACATCGTCATCTCGTTCGCCCTCGCAACTACTGCCATTATCCATTTGACAGCGCATCCGAAAGGTGTTGCTGCTAAGTTCGCGGCGTAGACTTTAGAACAAAAATAGAGTTTACTCTATTGAAAATTTATAAAACTGTGCACAGTAAAATCTCGAGCTTAAAGGTGGCGCTGATAGCGCTTGAGGAACAAATACGTTTGACATTTTTTTTATTCACCAATCACAAGCACGTTTGGTCCTTCAGGAGGTCGAATTACCGACGTCAGCGCCGTCCTTGCGACAACCAAAATCAACGCCAGTACATATTGCAGTCCCCATCGTGCCTTCTCTTTTTATTTCTTTTGTTTGTGGTCAAAAACAATAATTTTACGATATTTGCATCAATTCGACATCAGAAATATATTTTCCCAAATATAAACAAAATGAATATAGACTTTATAAAAAATGCTTTATTTATGTAATTCAATGATGAAAGAAACTAAAAAATAAACAAGATTCATTATCATGTTTTTATCTTCGATGATAAATCACCAACCGTTCATAAAATTGAATTCTACCTTCTTCTGTACCGCCTCCACGTGGTGAGCGGGTGCGATTCGATAGTCAAGTGCTGCACTCTGACGAGTCGAATGTAAGCAAAATGGCCGCTTCTGTCAAATAAATACAAGTAGTAGAGTGACAGAAGAGACAAGCCGAAAATTAATAAATATTTTGTACAATTCCGAACGCGAAAAATCAACAAATTAATAGTCAGGTAGATTAAACTACGTTTTGAAAAAACTCTTCAAGAAAAAAAATAACGAAAACTTGTATAACTCTGGGCGTGGCACGGCTTGCATCTAAATTTTGACACTGTCCTATCAATTTGTCAGCATTAACTTGGTTTTGCGTTCTTTTTACATCATTTTTGCTAGTATAAAGTGATCAAAAATTTTGCATAACCCAATCATATTTTTGTTTTCAAACAAATGGTTATTTTATGGACAGACATTTGTTTTGGTAACATAGAGGTTATCTTTAAACTTTACTGTACTGCTACGTTTTGTTTCTTTGACACTTCCTCACTTTCGAGCATTCTATCCTAAAACTTAATTTTTTTCGAAACTAGAGCTGAAGTCCTGATGGAAGGAAAAAATGAAATTGATAGTAGAAATAATGTACATCATGAAAAAATATCAAAGGAAGTATCGCAAGAAAGAAAGGATCTGCAAAAATCGAAGAAAATTGAAGACAATTGTAAAAAATTGAAATACCTCTCTCAACTTCTTACTTTTTTTCTCAGCAAACAAATTCCCATGCAAAGCTTGAATAGTTCCTTTTTGTCTGTATATGTATGGTATTTTCTTATTTGGAAGATCATTTCAATTGTTTATCATGTTCTTTTAAATCAGGAAATTACTTAATTACAGTTGCTGAGGAAAATCACTGGGGAAGAGAGTTTCAAAAGGGACAAAGTAAACAATGCCAGAGAGGCGAGAGTCGAAATATTAGAAGCGATTCTTGCAACAAGGATGGAAAAGCGCGGAAGCGCTGAACTTCTGGGCACGGAGCAAAATTCCAAAAATGCCAGCTCCGACTCCCTTAATTCGGACAGCAAGAGTAGTTCACTCAACTCTAAGATGGGCCAGGAATCGGTAAGGATTTTTTCAAAAATTAGTTGAAATTCTTAACTGCGCTAACTTTTTAAAAATTTGAATATTCAACTTTTCTTTCTTCCTGAAAAAAATGCTGCTTGTGCAGGAGAGTTGGGAAAAAGCATCCCACTCCAAGAGCTTTTCAACTAGCTCGACTTCCACCGATAACAATATTGTATCTGCTCTTGAAGCAAAAAAAGAGATTGATGGAAAAGTGAGTCCGGTAATAAAAAAACAAAAGGTTCTAAGCACGTTAGACTTTTTTATTTTACTTTCATGAATATAATTTTTTTTGGTTTCAGTAGTATCAATATTCTGCACATTTGTATCTAGAAACAAATTTTAGACAAACTGTAGAATTTATTTATCTTACTCACGTGCATCCTTTGACCTCAAATAAAAACTATTTCACGACGATACTGTCCTGTTAGCAGTCGCATTGTAAGATTTTTTCTCACGTTATTCGTTTCAGGGATTACGAAATTTGATTCTTTTTCAAAAAAAATTATCGAACTTATTTTTTTGTCCACATGGTGTGTCCATTTTTGACGGAAACACCATTAAATTTTTCAAATTGATGTTTCAAATTACTCATCTCAGAGACGCGCGTGAATTAAAAATAAAAGATTCATGTTGAATTTTCATTTTTAATCCGTGAGAAAAAATCCTTTACAGCACAATGAAAGAATGATAGAAACGAGGCCCGATCACTGACGGGTTAAATAAATAAAAAAATTGTCATATTCTAAAAAATCTATTTCTAACAGAACTTATCAGGCGGAGACACCGGCCCGCCGTTGCTCAACGGAGAGAGAAAACAAGGAGTGACACGCGAAGTAACTTACCTCTGCCCGTACTCTGGCCCGACACGGGGCGTCCTCAGCGTAACGAATTACAAGCTCTATTTCCGGAGTATAGACCGTGAGACTCCACACATCGTGGAAGTTCCACTCGGAGTTGTGAGCCGGATCGAGAAGGTTGGCGGCGCCTCAAGTCGGGGCGAGAATTCGTACGGCATCGAAGTATTTTGCAAGGACATGAGAAATCTTCGTTTTGCGCACAAACAAGAAAAACATTCGCGACGCGATGTTTTCGAAAAACTTCAACAGTATTCCTTTCCGCTCTCGCACAAACTTCCACTATTTGCTTTTGAATACTCGGAAAACTTTCCAGAAAATGGTTGGAACGTCTACGAACCCATAGCCGAGCTCAAAAGAATGGTAAATAATATTCAAATTCATTCAAGGATATAATCTCGAAAAAACCATTATTATTCGGCTTTATCTCTTGAAAAAATGATACGATTTATTTCAGGGAGTAAACAACGATATGTGGAAAATATCGAAGATAAACGATGGCTACGGACTGTGTGACAGTTATCCAGTGATTTGGGCAGTTCCGGCTGCGGCGAATGATGAGGATCTGCAGGCCTCGGCAGCTTTCAGGAGTCGCGGCCGATTGCCGGTTCTCTCGTGGATTCATCCAGAAAGTCAAGCGACGATAACGCGTTGCGCGCAACCGTTGGTCGGGGTAGGCGGAAAAAGAAGTCGCGAGGACGAGCGGTACGTCCAATTGATAATGGACGCGAACGCTCAGAGCCATAAACTTTTTATAATGGATGCACGGCCGATGGCAAACGCGGTGGCGAACAAGGCAAAAGGAGGCGGTTACGAGAGCGAGGACACTTACCAGAACGCTGAGCTCGTTTTTCTTGACATTCACAACATCCACGTTATGCGCGAGAGTTTACGAAAACTTAAAGGTAAAAGAATCCAGATGGTAATATCCGATGGTAATAGAACAGACGATACCTCTAACGGAAAATAACGTCCTTTTATATTCTCAGAATTGTGTTTCCCAACTATCGATGAGACTCGATGGCTCTCTGGAATTGAATCTACTGTCTGGTTGAAGCACATTAAGTGTATTCTCGCAGGAGCTGTTAGAATAGTCGACAAAGTCGAGAATCACAAGACTTCGGTGCTCGTTCATTGCTCAGATGGTTGGGATCGAACGGCACAGGTAAAGATCAAAATTCTAATCAATTTAAAAGAGTATATGAAATACATATTTTTTTAAACATGTAAACACAGCTCACTGCTCTGGCAATGTTGATGCTCGATCCCTACTACAGAACAATAAAAGGCTTCGAAGTTCTGATAGAAAAAGAATGGCTGAGCTTCGGTCATAAGTTTCAACAGGTAAGTGCAGCCGGACGTGAGCAAGCGTAGCTTTTTAATATTTTTGAATTGAAATAAGTTTTCATATTGATTTTATTTTTACAGAGAATCGGACACGGTGATGAGCATCACAGTGATGCCGATCGTTCTCCTGTTTTCTTACAATTCATCGACTGCGTTTGGCAAATAACTCAGCAGTTTCCAAACAATTTTCAATTCAACGAACACTTTTTAATCACGATACTGGATCACCTTTATTCTTGTAGATTTGGAACTTTCTTATTCAGCAGGTAAACTTTTCTTATAGAATAAAAAAATGAAGCAGTTAAATAGATTTTAATACTTATATTTGTTAAATACTTTTTATTATAAAACATTGCATTGTATGTTCGTAGTGGCCTGTATAAACGTAGTAAAAAAATTGCAGTATTTTTTAACTAAGTTATGATTGCAGTGGTATTATTAGATTCGAAAAATTACTTTTAGCGAACGTGAGAGAGTTCAGGAACAAGTTAAGCAGAGGACGGTCTCGCTGTGGTCTTACACTAACAGTCAATTATCACTCTACCAAAATCCATTATACAGAGCTGGACCATACTACGGACCGTATTACCTTCCCGTTCTCATCCCTATTGTCAGTATGAGGCATATAAAACCCTGGAAAAGTTTGTACTGTCGATGGAATCCTACGATGCGGCAACAGGTAATATTTTTTACTTCACATTCCAATTATCAAAGTATTATGTGTTGAGAGCTTGTAGAAAGTCTTTGAGATATGAAACATCATTAGGCACCGAATTTCCAAATATATTCATTAAAAATGTACAAATACTTTAACGACTTTATAATATTTATAAAATATTTTCTAAACGTCTTCTGCTTAAAAAATGTGAAAATCTCATGTATATGAAAAAAAATTGATTTGCGTTTGTTCTTCCATAAAAACAGGATCCAGTTTATCAACGAACGAGGGAACTTCTAGTCTTAAAGGAGCAGCTAGAGAAGCAATCGGAGGAGGGGAAACGGGAACAAGCGTCTCGAGCAAGCAGATCGCTAACGTCACCAGCTCCACCGAGAATACATTCCCCGGTTCATTCATAGCCCGAGAGTGCGACGATCGAATTCGTCGACCAGACCGAGAATTGATCGGCCTAACCCTAGCACTGTAAATGAAAGGAGCGAATAAGAAAAAAAGAAGTGTCACGCTTATGCGGTTCCTCGTGCGAAAAAGAAAAAAAATTCATTCCTCGTCGAATCGCAACTTTACGTCCTTGTACTTCTCTCTCGAATCTCCTATTCTTTCGTACTATTTTGTTATAATTATTACCAGTTTCCTACCCTCTTTCGTCGACTGAATATAGTCTTCACCGTGTACAAAGATCCTGTTAATAAAAACGATTTGTAATTCGTGCACCCTGACTCGTTTGAAAAAAAAGGCAAAGGGAAGAAAAGAAAATTTCTTTTCTATTCACTTATTTACATTCCTTCTCTTTCATATCTTAACTTTCGTATCTCAATGACCCTTTTACCGGAGCAGAATCATTTCACAGTCGATCATATAAATAAATATAAAATTAATAAAATCATCGGTGCTTCGTGCGAGGCTTTGTTAATACTCGAAGTATAAGAATGTAAGGGGATTCCATCATGAGAGTGTACCCGTAACTGCAGACGAAGGTTGCGACTAAATTGCCGAGGGAGATGATCCCGTTGGGAAGATCTTCGGCGTGCGATGACGTTTCAGCGTATAGAAATACTGAATTTATGATTAGAGGATTGATGAGATAAGCGGAGAAGGTCAGCCTGCTCAGGGGTATCCAAGCCTTGAAGGTCAGGACTTTATTTATTATTCCTACGGAAAAAGAAAACAATTTATTAGATAATTATAAATATCAAAGCAATATTACTATTTAATTTATATTTTTGTTAATAAGTGTCTCGTGATGAAAGTGACAGTAAATTGGTTAAAACTTGGAAATAATTCTCGTTGATGTGAAACATTCTAATGCTATTCGTCCAACATTTTCGATTGCATTTCAATTTTCCAATATTTTAAATTGAAAAAACGATATTTCGTTAATCAATCTTTCAAGGATCAGACGAATGTTTTTATCATTTACATTTCGTTATTTAAAAATGAAGAACTTATGGCCTAGACCTTTCATTATTTTTTTCTTTCAAAATTCACTCACCACCGTGATTTGTGCAGCAAGCGATCAACAGCCAGCCCAAACCGATTCCCCAGGTCGTTCGACTCAAGGCAACGTAGATGGCTGAAGATATCGGAGATATTTGTCTTTCCCAGAGACCAAAGAGGACCAAAATGTTGCAGGAACTTCCGAGCACCCAAAGAACGATGATTGTGGCCTAAAATTGGAAAGCAAGACGTGCAATTTATTTTTTTTGATCAGATTATTCAAACATCAGCTTTCAACTGATAAAACGAATAATCACAATGTAAAATAAATAAATATTACCTTCGAGAGTGTCAATTTGTTATTTATCCTAACGAGAATGTAAGCGGTAATGATTCCAATGATGTAAGGCCCAATTCTCGTCCACGGTGGATCGTACAATAAATCCAGCATAGCATATTGTTCATCCAGCCTGGAAGAAAAAAATCCAAAAAGACGTAATTTCGAGAAACGTAATTTATGAAAAATGTCTAAAACTCACGTAGGCACGTAATTATAAGCGTAAGACAAATATCCCGTGATGAATGTCGAGCTCAACAGGAGGGCAACGAGAATCGTCACAGCCGTATAGAAATAACTAAAAGAGAATATGTAAATCAATATTTGATCGAAGATTGAATTTAAACTCCCATGGAAATTCGTTTTTGTACTTCGGACATCATCAAATGAAATTTTTTCAAGGATGACATTTTCATTGATATATTCTTTAATTTTTTTCCATGGGAGTTTACTTCAAGGTTTTTCGGAGCAGAGGTGACATTGATTAGAAATTCTGAAGGTTTTGCAAGAGTGGTCTTTAACATGAAATACGTGAATATATTTTTGTCAAAATTTTTGTCCACTTAGCTTTGAGAAATTGTACGACAAATTTTTCAATATACAGTTACGGACTTTCTCAATAAAAATTGAAACTAATTTAATTAATCAAGAATAATTAAAAAAGTTACATTAATTTATACAATAACAAAAAGGACAGTGCTCATGCACAATTTTTGGGATTTAAAAAGTTTTCAATTCCCTGCATGCTTTACGTTTAAATCTCTTTGATTTTCAACTTCTGTTTCGAAAGACCTTGAAATTAGAAATGCTTTTTAAGCCCTTCGTATTTTTTAGATCGGTCAGACTCACATGGACGAAAGAATGACTAGGAAAGTTGCAATTATGAAAAACTGCATGTCGTTGGAGAGATACCAGCTCCAGGACAAGCACTGAAAGATAAAATCAATAAATCTTATATGGAAAAAAATTCTATACAAAGGATCTAAAATATATTGTAAAAAGATATTCGACATAAATCTAGAATTTATAAATAAAAATCAATACTGAATAAAAATACCATCGTATCACGTCCGAAGAAATTGTTTATGTATAACAAATTTCTCCACCAGTACATTGAGCATAAATCTTGAGGTCGTTCTGTCATGTAAAACTGTGAAGTCTCCGCGTACCATCCAGCATTCATTTGAAGGATTCCGATTATCATCATGTATGCTGGTGTTAGTCTAATTGAAAAATAAAAATTAAAGAAAAAATTTGAAAACAAAGACAAAATAAAATAATAGGTTCTATAATAATATGAAATTGGTAATAACTTTTAAACTTGCCTTATGATTCTTTTAATCACAGCACCGAAAAATTGAGCAACCTTGGCTTTGTAATTGACAATCTCATTTTCTTTTTTTTTCGCAAGTTGTGGTTTGTAATACAGATATGCAACGAGGAATCCACCGAGGAAGAAAAACGTGTCGACTGAGAGGGTTGCATTGCTGATTATTTGAATCGCGAAACCTTCTCCTGATCTCCAAGCTATTGGCTTGTTATCTGAAAATTAATTATAAACTTTTGCGAAATTATTCTTCGACATAAAATACGTGAATAACATTTTTAAGCAATTTGACAAAAAATTTCATTTTTTTGATAAATTTATCTATAGACCTTGAGTATAAGAAAACTATTCGATTGCTCAATAAAAAAAAGAACATTCTCCAAAAATTCTACTGAAATCTCATAATTTTTTATTTATATTAGATTTACATGTTCGTTTGTTTTATATTCCGCTTCTGGGAAGAAAAACCTTTAATAGCATCAGATGATAATTCTAATTTAAAAAATAATATTAAAAGTTGATAAAATAAAATATGAAAAAATTAATATAAAAATAGACTAACCAGTAGTATCTGCCATATAAAAAATGGTGTGAATAGTAATGATCCAGATCATTCCCAAAAATCTCAATCCGTGAATCTGTGGGACCGCGTCGGATCCCAATTTAGTGCTGAACAACAATTTTGTGTTCGTGTAAACGGAGAAGCATTGTAACAGTTCACCGAGTATGCCGGGACGTTTCGCTGTTGAAGGCACGAAGGATTCTGCGCATTCTCTTGGATTCTCTGATAAACAACAGATTTTTAATAAATTTAAATTTTGTTTATTATATTTATTACGAATATAAATTTATCAAAATTCAAAAAAAATTCTATGCATCAAAAATAATTGAAAAATAAGTTGAAATATTCGAATAACAAGTTAATTACCGTTAGCAACGCAAGTGTTATTATTTCCATAATTTTCGCGCATCGTTTTTTTGTTCTTGAGGTATTTTTGGTAGACCAAAACGTCATAGAAGCTCCCAACGACCATGAGAATGAGTGTGACGATCAGGATCGAAGCGACGAAAATGTTCCTCGTATTCATAAGCCAGGAATGATCGTCTCGCAAATCTCTGACGTTCTCCAGTGTGAAATTCGCTGAGTAAAGATCACCAACGATGAGGGTGTTTTTTTCAAATATCCTCTCGAGAATCGTTCCCAATTGATTCGTCGTACAAGTCGCCGGCATGCAAAGTCCAAGCGTCACCAGATCCTGCGAGACGAAATCTTTTTCCGGTTAAACAAAATTTGTTTTGTTTTTTTTTATAAAAAAAAATATTACGAAAATTGGAAAAGTTCAAGAGTCATTACTGCATCATGTAAATGAATTTCGTAAATTAGAGACGAAACATTTATGATTATTATTTTTATTTTTTATTATTTTTACGATTTTTTGATTAGGCGTTCAGTATAATTTTGTTTCAAATCACCTCATTTGGTAATCTCACGTGATATTGGAGTGTGCTGTTGTGACGAAAATGAGCGACGAAATAGTTGAGATCAAAAGGTGGAAATTCCTGATCGGGATTTCTGTACTTGGAGGCATTTTGCAAAGTTTCCTCGCGAAGGATGAAGGGCTTACGGTTTCCTGTATCGACGCACTGGCTTCGACTCCCCAGCCAGTAATTATTTCCGTACAAAAATCCAGGCTTTGGTTCGCCGCTCGAGTCAAGCACTGAAAATTATATTTTTTGTAAAAAAAAAATATCGGAACGAACAAAGTTTTCTATGCGTTTTTTTTTCGATCATTCACTTCATTGCGGAGGAGAAAGTTTTTTAATATTCATAATGATCTCGTTTTCTCGTGTTATTTTTTTTATGAATCGACTGCGAAATTTTCGCAGAAACGACACGAATTAATTTTTTTTTCCATCGATCCCCATGAGCGTTATCGTTATCCGATGGAGAGCAGAGAATTTCGCAAGCTAATTGCCTTTTTTTCGACTTTCCTCATTCGCTCGCAACATACAATGTAAATAATAATGACGCAAGCTGCAATTATTCCAATTTCTTTATCCCCTTTGTATGACTTAAACTCTTGACACATTCTAGATTTTTTATCTTCCTCTTTTTTTAAATACAATGAACACATTATCCTACGTCTATTTCCGCATTGCGCGTAAGTTCAATGGTTGAAATTTTGGTGAATTTTTTATCTCATAATTTTCATCTTTCGGTTGGACCGTTAGAGCTACAAAATTTTCATAAATATTTGACATCAATGTTTTTCAGTTTTATGAATTCATATTCATTTTCCATCAAATGGGTAATTTTTCCACGTGCTTAAGAAGTCGACGAGTCACGTTGGTGTGCGTTGAGTTTTAAACGAGTTCTTGTATAACGTAACAGCCCCTCATACCATTGCACAACTCGGTTACAACCTCGTGTCCCCTCGTTCGATTACTCATAACATTTTTACCTTTTTGCCTGCTAGATGCGCAACTCCTACATGCAATTTTACAACCCTGAACCATTCTTGATTTTTTTGATTATTTTGCAGACAACGATGTATAATAAAAAGTAAAAAAAAAATATTGGTGAACATATTCGACTTCCCTTAATTTCGTAATTTATACTATAACTAAAAAAATATTCTGTGATTATTTGTATGAGAATTATTATTATTATTATTATATTAATTTTTTTTATAAACATTTGTTTTTAAAATTGTAATGTTTAACAAATTTTTATTCCAAAATTTAATTTGAAAATAAAATGTTTACTGACTCTTGAGTGCCCAAAGTTTTCGCTGGTCAATCGCATGACCGAATGCTACGAGTTGTCGGGTGCACTCGCTCGAGTTCAGAGTCGTTTCTGCATTGATGGCGATCGCATAAGCCGGCAAAGTTCGCTTCACTATTTCCGTCGAATTTTCACTCGCAGCGATGTTGAGAAATGCGAAAAACACGCAGAAACACATAAAGTTAAAATTCCCCATTATTTTTTCACGATCGTACATTCTTCACTGTTATTTAAAAAAAATTTTTTTTAAACAAATGATTTTCGCGCGCGAAGTCGGAAGTTCGGTTTAAAAAATCTCCATGATTTTTTGCGAATTATTTTTACAGAAATACATATGGGAGAAAAAATTTTTAATAAAATTTATTTAATAAAAAATTTACCAACAGACTCGAAAAATATTTTTTTAATATTTAAAAATTATTTTTAATTATTGTCCTCACGATGTTTTTGAATATTTTTATTATCATGAAATTGAAAAATTTATAAAATGACTCCCAAAGTATTTAGGATTCAGGGATTTCAATAATTCAGAATCTGTCTAGATCGGTAGACGATCCGTCTAGTTCGAGCCTCCGCGAGATGACTGCGCTCTCAGAGTCGAGATATCCAGGATCTCACGCCTGGACGAGATTTACTTTTTTGCGTTGCCTTCGCACTCTCCCCTCCTTTTCTAAATCGAACTCGACATTCAACGCGTCAGAGACCCAAATTTCTGGCTAAACAAAAAATCCACCGGCCTCATCGGTAGACGGTAAATGAATAAAAAAATCTTTTCCGTATGTTGATTTATTTGCGTAGGTCCGAATAAAAATTATCTTTGAGGAAAATTCTTAGCTAAATCAATATGTAGGAGATTTGATGAAGTTTTGTTTTTGATCATGAAATCCGAAGCTACATTTTTGGGATTTTGCCTCTATAAGTATATTTTTTCCGTAATATTCATCAAAGATGAAGTTTTATGTACAGACTGTATACTTATATCCATAAATGGATGCTGCGCGTTTTCATCTAAACTATTAAATTGAAGTATCTGAGAATCAAATAGAAAAAAATTCCGAAAAATTAATATTTCATATTTGTATAAAAAAATATGCACAGCATTTTTTAACATACAGGATATAGAAAAATCATAAAAATTGAATCAATATTGAAAAAACGTTCTTATTTACTCAATAAACAAATATGAATTTCTGTACAAATTTTTATGTAAGTTCTGAGTAATGGAATATTTTAAATTCAGTTCTTACATACACAGAGCATATAACTAAATTCATCAAAAATATTATTTTATCTCTTGATTACTCGAAAAAAATGTCGATAAAAATTAAAAGATGTATTTACATATATTTTGAATGGAAGAACATCCCTGCAAAATCTTGCGAAATTCTAATTATTGTTACTTCTCGTCCGAGACGCCTCAAAATAAATCTCATGTCATCCTTTTATCTAAATGAGGTCGCCAGATATTTAAATTTGATTTATATTAGATTAGATTAAATTAAATTAGATTAGATTAAATAAGATTAGATTAGATCGGTAGCTATTAAAATCGGTTTAGCTATATTTGAAAATAAAAAAAATTCGTTGTAAAATTATTTGGTAGACATATATTTGAAAAGGAAACTGTTCATTTATGTAGGAGATGGCTGTTAGGACACGTTACGCAAGTTTTTAACTCCGTTCTTCTATTCAAGTAATTTTTTTCCTTATTATTTCAACTATCATTATTAATATGATAACTCTGTAATTATTAATGTAGGTTGTGGTTATTGTACATAACATTTTCAGATGTAAAAAGTTATGGAAGAAATTGAACGTATCATAACTATACTAAGAGTACAGTAGGTTGTCATTATTTTATATACAATTTTTGAATACATATATAAAAAAAATTACAAGGATATGGAAGGGCAAAGGATTCGCCAAAAAATAATATTTATGACTGATGACCGGCAAAAAAGTTCCCGCGATCTATTGCGAAAGAAGTTTAGTAATCGAAGGTAAACCTGAGTGTCCCAATATTGTGGCACCTGTATAATTAATTGAATGTAATACAATGTATAATGTTACATAATATCAGAGCGCAGGGTCACTCGATCCATTTTACGAATCTAGCTTACGTTAACGCTCATATTTAGAGGAGAGTGTGTAGTTTTTGCTCCATAAAAGATTCTCCCCGGTCTTTCTCCGTACGTGACCGAGTAACGTGTGCGGCGCGATGAAGGAAAAAAAAATACCGCGAAGTCGGCGAGAGTCGCGCCGAAATTTTTCGGAATCGTGGTTACGTTCACTTCGCTGGTGCATTGCATTCCCGTGAGGGCAAATGGAGCTTATCTTCTCGCTAATAACCGGGTTCTCGCCGTTTCATTCTTTTTTCTTTGTTTCTCCCGAGTTCGCGATCTTATGCAATGAGAAATGTTTTCACTCTCTCACTTGTTCACCTGAACGCCACGGAGCGATAACTTCGGTTCAAACGCGAACTCGAACGGCCTACGCGGGTTCCTGAAAAAACGTTCGCCTGCTTCTCTCTGCGATACCGGATTATTTGTTCACCTACTTTTTTCATTTTTTCACATTTAATCAAAACCTCAATGTAATCGACGATAATATTTCTAATTGCTTGGGAATGAAAAGCTTTTTCTCGATTTTTTTCAGACACTGACTTTTTATCAATTCACTCCCAGACATATGATAAAACAAATAAAAATACTTGCTCCTTTCGTCACTTTTACTCAGAAATCATTGACTGGGTTGTTCAGTTTCGAAAAGAAAAAAAAAAGAACAACGTACATATTTCGTAAGGATGGTACTCTTTTCCGCCATTCACGTTTGCAGGCGCTGAAAAAAGAACGTTGACTCGTCTTCGTCTAAGGCGGTCTTGAGCTTTAACCTCTAAAGACAATTTGACCGAGCGGCTCTGTCGAAATTTCTCATCTTTCTTCTTTTCCTTGCTCCTTCCTTTTTTTACCTTTTACCCTCCGGGCAAAGGAATGCAATGTCGAAATTGTACATATTAATTATGCCAAGGTCTCCAAATTCATTCGGCGGATATTATCGAAAGGGATTTACAATATTCAAAATATTCATTCACCGCGTCCTTGAAGACCGTATTAGAGGCCAAAGTCCGAATCTTCTCTCAATTTCTTGTTCTTTCCTGCTAAGAAATCTCAGCACAATTCAAAATTACTAGCATTATTATTACTGCAAATGATCAATAACGAAATAAATGTAACGTAAAGACATTCGAGGGTAATAAGTGTGTGAGAGCATAAAACGATTCGGAACAGCATCGATCGTTAAAGCAACGAGTGAAGCGCAGCGTAATAAGTTTCCGACTCTCTCGGGCATTCGCACATCGATACGTAAAATAGATGAAATTATGTCTTATACAATTGTAAACCGGACCTTACGTCACGTTTGATTTTTCCAGTTCATACGTGCAAAGACGTTTGTCGAGCGGTGAAAGCAGCGATCTTCCGCTTCCCGCTTTTTTCTCGCAGTCAAATCCCCTCTACTCACAATCAGATTTTATATACTTTAACGAGTCATCGTCGAATGAGGTTTCCTCGTGAATAGGTTTCGTCTCTTTCATTTTGTATTCCGATTTTCCTGTTTGCTTCGAACTTGCCGAAGGTTGAAAAGATACTATTTATCTCCTCTCGGATACATTAGAACGGGGACCTTGCGTCACAATCTCTATTCTTCATTGCCACTTGATCAAAAAACAGTCTCGGAACTGTCAAAAACACGTATTCACGTACGTCAGTCCCGAGGCAAAAGCCAGTACACACCAGTCGTCCTTCCTTCGAAAGAATTTCGTTCCAGCTTAGAGTGAGCACAAACGTTACGAATAAATTAACGTTGGGTCCGAAAAAAAAGTGAAGACAGAAGAATCGCGTCAAACGGGGAAAATGATTCTTCTCCCCGTGAATATTTTACAACGACGATACCACTTTGAGGAAAAAGCGTCGCTCGGTGTCCACTGCATCACGCCGAAAAATGAAACCATGACGAAACAAGGAAATTGAATTCTTGAATTCGCTCATCGTGTACCAAAAATTATATGACGAAAAAATATTAGAGAATAAAAAATGTAACAATTTTCTGATTTTCAAGATGTTATTATCAGCACATGGAAGTTAGCATCAATTTTTCACATATTTCGTCCATTTATCATCGTTTTTTTTTCTCATTTTCCATTTCTTTTTCTTAATTTCCTTCATCTTTGTCTGTTCTCATTTAGATAAGACGAAGAGTCAACAACGGTAAATAATAATATTAATAATAATATAAATCGGAAAACCTAAAGTTCAGACCTTAGGATCATAGATTTCTCGAAGAAGTTTTTACGAACTGTCGACGGCGCAAGTTCTAAAGAAAGAAGTAGCGATACAATATTAATAGTAATAATAATGATAATAATCATAATATAATACATTTGATAATACAGTAATAACGGCGTATTATTACAATATTGTAAATATCACAACATTAATATCTGTGTCGCAAGCCCGATTAACAAAAGACCGTTTCCTCGTTTTGTTGTTTTTTTTTTTTTCATTTTCAAGAATTTTATTTTTCGTTCATTTCGGAAAGTAACCAGAAGCCTTAAAAGTTAAAATAAAGAGAAAAACGCGGAACCAGCCTTTGTGCGGCCAGTTTCGGATGCGGCAAAGAGAAAAAAGAAAAATTCCTGATGCCTTGTTGTTTTGCCGTTTTTTTTTGTCAATTCCGTATTACAAAATTGTTGGCGCTATTGGAGTTACACGAGGATTCGTGGCGATTGAGAAAAGAAAAAACATAAAAGAAGAGAAAGAAAAAAAGTTTTTTCTCGCGATAATCACTATACCTTTGTTTAAAGTGATCAATGTTGTTCAGCCACACTGTTACTTCTCGTTACTTTAGAAAAAAAGAACAGCCTTTTTCTTTTTTTTTTAAATATAAAAGTCATTGACCTTTTCGTAAAATCGATAGAATTTTGTTTTCATAAAAAAATATGAACGAAATTTGGAGGAAACGTCCAAACGTCAGCAAAGACTGATATTATAAAACAATTATTAATAAATCCGGTAAAAAATCGAAGAACGCTCTTTTCTGAAGCAACGAGTTTTGCTCATCGTTTACACATTAGCATCCATTTTTCACTCGTTTCCAATCTCATTTATATTTGAAAAACTTTCGAATATTTTTCCATCCAAATTTTTTTCTAATCGTCCCATTGAAATCAATAAATTCATAGATCTGTAAACGCAATTTTGACGCAGGCAGCGGCATTTACATTCACACTCTCAAAAAAAAGTACTCACACGAAATTCGCAGACACTCGCAATTGCGTATCTAACAATTTTTAATTACTTGGATTTTTCTGCATCTTCTTCTTTTGCTTTTAAGTGTTTCAAATACGGAGAGAACGGGGGTATGTGTATGTAACATCGGCCACTTAGCTACATAACAATGACTACATTATATATACAAATTGCTATATCGTACGAGGCCGGTTGCACCAAAATTTAAATTGGAGCGCGTTTTATTATTTATTCTGAATATACACTTTTCTCATTTCTTTATCTTATTCCGAAAGAACTAATCAGTGCGTCCAAATAATCATGCACGTATAATTTCGACTCGAATCAACAGGAAGTTAAAAAAAAAACGCTCATGATTTTTGGAGGAAGTTGATGATAAGATTCGAAAAATGTCTAAAACAAGTACTCTGATTATTTCAAAGCGTTGGTGCAAGCGCGGCATTCTTTCTTTTCTTCGTTTCTGCTTGTCTTCCTTGTTTTTCTTTTTTAATATTAGTTAACATTCCACGAGTTCGTGACGGCGAGAACAAGGAGGGAATTTCCTTCGACGACGCTATACTACAAAGCACGGACTCTTCTTTCTCTTTTTCTTCACTTCGTTTTTTCTTTGCTCTTCTCTTTCGTTCTCACGCATTCGCAATTTGACGCTCTCACTTGCTCACTCTCACATCGATCTTTCGCTAACTAATTGAACCTCCGAACGTTCGCGGCTCAATGAATCTCTCTCTCTCTCTCTCTCGCTCTCTTTATCGTGTATTATAATTTATTGACTAACGCTCCGCAGTCGGCGAGACTCGACGACAATAACGTGCAGACTCGGAACGATTGTGCCTCGGTTTGCAACGGAAGAAAATATCGTTTTTTTTCGCCCTTCGTTACTTCTCTCTCATTACTCTTAATTATAATTTTTGAGTTTTCTTTATTATTGTTCTAAGCACGGATCTGTGTTTATTATCCGTGTGAATGACGCGTTTCTACGCTCGTCGGCTCGAAGGAAGAGGGCGAGTCACGTCAAGGACGTTTTTCGTACGTTCATCTTTACTTTTCTTCCTTGGAGAAAAGAATCGCGCTTCTCCCTCGATTGCAATAGCTTCGAGGCTCGCGATACTACGTTTAGTTTGAAAATAAAAATGAGGAAGCCTTCGCTGTAGAATTCTTCATCGGGTCAACTTCGAAATCGTCAACGACTCGAATTCTTCAGCGAGAAAATTTTTATTTATCGCTCTCTCTCTCGACAGAGCTTTGGTGCGCTTCGATCCCTCGCTCGCCTTTACTACCGTGGCTCGCACGCTTCGTAAACGAGCTCCGGCACGAGCGCGAGGGAAAACGTTGCCGTCGCTTGTCTCGTGTACTGACGACGCGAGCTCGTAACATCCTGTTACCTGTTGTTCTCCTCCATAACCACTTGCTTGAACACACCAGCAGGCTGACTCTTTATCTCGTGGCTACCGAACGCCGTTCTCCCGTCTGTGCCGATGAACAATTGAAGTCCCGAAGCTGCAAATATAGATTTTCGATTAATACTGAGTTAATTATAACTTCGTATTCATAAATAAATACATGTTTTGTTCAGATTTTTAATTATTTTTTCTCTGGTTTCGAAACAGAAGAACAGTGAGTCGAAAAATTAAAAAAATTTAATAAAAATTGCTTATATTTTTTGTTATAGAATTGAATTTTTTTATAAATTAATAATGGAATTTCATTCTTATAAATGGAGTTTATAATTATATTCACAGGACAAAATATGACTTTTTCGTTCAATTAATTGAATGAGAACTGTTCGCAAAACTCGAAATTTTTTTCGGTGTCACTTTCGTCCCAAGAAAATTAACTTTAATTCAAATCTCGTTAAGGAAGAGAATTTCTCTTATTGAGAAGATGAAAAACTGAAGAAATATACGTATACACCGCAAAAAGATAAATTGGGGCGAAGAAAACGTACTCTCAGCACTCTCGAGATCCGATTGTTCGAGATTCGTAGCCTTCAGCAATTCGGCAATGAGGGAATCCGGATTGGGCCTGGTTACTTCGACTCTGCATAAAACTGGATTACCGCTACCGTCTTCCGCTTTTTTCCTACGCTCGAGAGCAGCCTTTGCCCGATCCAACGAGCCCGTCTCGCTCAATCCAGAACCGCCGGAAGGATTCCTAAAAAAATTTTCATGAATTATCCACTCGGATTTACATTTCCCAGTTTTTTTTTTATAACAAAGTGTAGTTCATTTGATGCAATTGTTTTTTTGAAATTTCCCAAGTGTGTGTTCAGACATAAAATCCATAAAGTTCTCAACAAGACTCTGGATGCATCGTGTGAATTTTACAAAAAGTCTACGTGAATTTTTTTAAAGATAAAAATGTGTTTGTAAAATTAAAAATAGACGTGAAGACACATTAACAGAAGTACTTAAGCTACGATTTTTGTAAATATAAAAATGTCCTTCTACCATAAAAAAATTTTTACATTATATTTTGGACCATACGTGTTTGTGGATAAAATTGTTTTTGTTTTTCTTAAAAAAAACTCTATTATAGTAATGAACCGCAAAGCGCGACGCGTTTCTCATGCTAGAAGCGATAAGATGTGATGAACCCGAAACAACAAGCTTCCAAGCAAGCGATCCAGGAGAGAGAGAGAGAGAAAGATAAGAAATAATGAAGAAGCAAGAGGAAGAAGAAAAAATCGTCAATCTTTACAAGCATTCTCGGGGTAACACAGAATTTTCCAAATCGAACGTTCAAAATTTGCACTCAAACGATCGAAACTTTCCACACATTTTCAAATTTTCCACACAGCTACAAGTAAATTAACGTTTACGAGAGAAAAATATTATTATACTACGAGACTTTTTTTTCTGAAGATTGAAACTGAAGTTTTTTGCCTAAGAAACTGACAAATTTTCAAATACCGATAGTATTTTAAAATAATTTTCAAAGTGGTAAAAAATTCTACAGTACCACTAAATAAGAAATTGTTAATATTGTTAATATAGAATGATAATATTTAAAAATTTGTGAATTTTTCGAGCTAATGAGAGGGTGTCTAGGAAGGAAAGGATGAGGATTCGTTGACGTACGAGTAAACGGAAGTGTGAACCGACGACGGTGGGGTAATGCTGTTTCGATGCTGAGCGATTATTGCGGGTGCTGCAGCGACTTCCGGTACGCTTAGGGAGGAAGACTCCTCGGAGTCCGGGCTGGTCGCGACGGTCGCTAATTTTCCCCCCGCACCGTCCAGCAACTTCCTATGACCTCCGCCGATACCCCTGCAATGAGGATTCACAAAAAAAAGAAGATTTTTTTTTCTACGCAGCGAGAAGCATCTCTCCCGGGGCGAGGAAAATTTACGCGGGTTCGGAACGGACTCTGAAAAATTTCTGCACGTCATCTTCACCGATGCCTCGGAAACGCCGTCTCGGATCACTTCGTGACTGTTTCTCCGTCACGCGATCGTCAGACCCCTTTTTTTTGCGTCGAGAAAAATATTACTAATTAGCGAAATTACGTTAATTGGATGAAAAAGGATTTTTACGTTTTATGCAATCATTTGGACGATTTGTTATCATTTTTAATGTTTTTCTTCGCAATTGGGGGTTGAAATATTTTTTGTTCACTCGGGAGTTTGGAATTATGTTTTTAAATCATGAGGATAAGTCGCGTGAAATTTCTGTGATGGATCAGGAGAAGAAAATAAACAAAACAATTAGGTGGAAACTGTGATCGAGTACTGGAACGCGTACGGCGATTGCTGATAACAAGCAAATCGAGCCAATGTCGATGCGATATGAATTATCGATAAGCAGCGTTATCGAGCCGATTCTAAGCAGTTACGAGGTCGTTGGAAGTTGAGGAGAAGTATCTCACATCCCAGGAAATAATTTCTTAAAAAAGAACTGACCAAATGATGATAAAACAAAAATGTAAAAAGACGAATGAATTTCGAGGTACAATTATATTCTGATAAAGAGTCGATTTCTATGAAAGAGATAAAAGTAATCTCGTTCATCTGAAAAAACAAAATAAAAAAATCGACAAATATCTTTTTGACGATGTGGCAGGAATTTTTTTTTTAATATTCAATTTTTTCTCTTAGTTTCTATTTTGCGCGATGACGTTCGTGTTGCTTGCATGGTAAAAAAATGGAACTAAAGCGTTTCGTGGTTGCTCCGCTTTTAGCTGTCTCGCTGTTGAAGAGAAAATATTTGTTTCATTACCAAGTTTGCATTTGCGTGAAAAAAAAAAAACAAAAAAAAAATAATAAACACAGACCGACTTGTCGAGATCGACGGACCAACGTCACGACGCGTCTCGAAATTCGACGGCGAAAATTGACCGTCGTCGAGCTGTTTTTTTTTCCCAGACGCTCCGGAGCTTTGGACGTATCGTGAATACGTTTGCACTTCGATCGTTACGCTCCGAACGAGCGAAAATTCACTGTTTTCGAGAAACTTTTTCCCAATTTTTTTGCGAGTTAATTTTTTTAAAATTTCGTTATTTTCATTTTTATTCCGTTGTTACCGTGCAATGAAATTTTTTTTTTCCAGTCACACGTGAAATTTTCTTTCTGGCGTAATTTTAGAATATTTCGTTCTCCTCGAAATACGTGACGGTTTGGTCGATAAAAATCGAGCAAATATCCTCGTTAGTCCACGAAAGTTCGAAAGGACCGAGACACGTCGTGACGAAAATATGGATATATTCAACTTTTGCCTCTTTTTCTCCCTCATCATCATTCTTTTTTTCCGGACAGACAACGTGCGAGGGCGGAGAATAAATTGGATGTAGGCTGAGGTACATTCGTAACACGTAACTTTTTTCATCCGAAAGTCTTTCATCAGTCTCGCGATAGGCATTTTCCCCTTCCCAAGAAAATCGATTCTCCGGAACACGCGAAATTTTTGCGCTCATTTCGGGAATTTGTCAAGAAGAAGTATATCAGGAAAAAATATTCTGCTATATTTTGAGAGCAAAAATGAATTAGAATTTGTCATCATTTAATTAGGAAAAAGCTACAAATTATTTTTTTTATGTACAAAACTGTTCAAGAAATTACTAGGATATAAAAAATTACAAATGACCATTGTCTCGATTATTGAATTTACAGATATGACGATTTAGAATTATTTTATTAGACAAGCTAAAGTTTTATTTATTTACATTGTCGTTGGCAAAATTACTGAGGAGTTGAATTACAAAGGGCGATATTGTTTTCTCGACAAATTAAGGGATGAAAAATCGAAGGGGGAGCGAAGTACCACCCGATCCTACGAGACAAATTATGCAGCTGTAACCCAACAAATGCGCGTGTGAGTGAGGCAGCGAGAGACAGAGAAAGGGTGAAACAGACAAATTAAACAAAATGATAAAAAACATAAACGATATAAAAATAAAAAAGAAATGCACCAAACGAAAAAGTGAAAACGAAAACATAAACAAAAAAAAAAGAGATTAAAAAAAACGAAGGTGTCTAATCGGTTGGTGAAAAAAAACGTACCTTAGGGTCTGAGCCGCCGTCGCGGAGAGAAGCGAGGCTCTGGGATTATCGGGCCTGTGGAGGGGATCGGGAGAGGAAACGGCTCTGGCCTGTTGCGCCAATCTCAATACGGGACTAGTTTTTCCCTTTTCGATGCAGTCGCAAGTTTTCGAGAAGTTTCTCCATCCGGGCTGTCCGATTCTCGGTTTGTTTTTGACGTTCTTAGCGAGCGGGGACTCAGGCCTCGGATCGTCATTCCTCTCGGTGTTTCGCCTCGATAATCTCGGAGCGAGCTCCTGGGGAACACGGAAGACGCCCTCGTCCTTGGCCTTGAAAGAATTACGATTTTGGCCGACGTTCCTCGTCCCGTTGGCTCTCCGAGAATTCTCCTCCCGTCCGGGATTTTCCTCCTTGCGCTCCTTGTCGGCTCGTCTCGAGCTCAATGGCGACTTTGACCAGAACCGATTTCGCAAGGGACTGTGGTGGCGATTATTGTCAATGAGGGTCATCGACGGGGAGGGCGGGGTCATTAGTGTCGAAGACTCGGGTCCGCCGGCCTCGCCGGGCGTTCCCGTGTAACACTGATTTTGGGAGAGGGTCGGGAGACGTGGAGCCCATACCGGCCAGGAGGGTGACCTACAAAGATCACAACACACATTTTTCTTTCCTTTCTTCATCCCATGCAACGTCCTCCTACCGCGAGTCAATTCCGCCTCGTCTCTCCTCACCTCGATAAATTATCAACGCTTTCGTTCATAACAATAATCATAAAGTAACACTATAAAAAGTGCAATTCGACAAAAAAAGTCTAATAAGGTTTTCTGCCAAAAAATAAAAAATAAAGAGGATTTTTTTTTTCAAGAAATATTTCGACAAATTATTAACGGCTTCTTGCATAATAATAATCACATTGACATCATGTAAAGTGCAATTGAACAAAAAATTACAAAATAAATTACACTGGCAACAAGAAATATTAAAAGAAAGGACGATTTTTCGGGTTTTTTTATCTCGAATTTTTGGAAAGACATCGACACAATAAATCATCAGCTCTTGCTTCCATTATGATAATTACGACAGGCTAAAAAGTGCAATTGAAAAAAAAAACTAAATAAATATTACTGGCAAAAAAAATAAATAAAGAAAAGAGGATCTTGTTGGGATGTTTTTTTGTTACGTGAAAGAGATTCCGATAAGTTAGCAACGTCGAATATTCCCTCAATCAATAAATCTCCCATCAACCGGGTTAGGAACGTTTTTATCTCGTTTCAATTTCGAATCAGGAAAATCATCAGTGTCAATGATGGATTAGTCGAGTTAGTTCGTGATAGCGATTATCGTCATTATTAATTTTGGTAAATTGATACACCGAAGGCGTCGGGATTCGAGAAATGCGAGTAGAAGAGAGAGACAAGAGCGAGCGAGATAGATCAATGAAGATCGCAGAGTTTTGCAGCGAGAAGCTGCGACAATTTGTCATAATTATTTTCCTAATATGCGAAAAAAAAGAAATCATAAATTCGTTATCACCTTCAATTTTTTCCCGAATTCTGGAGAGACAAATATGAATGAAATTCTCGTGATTATTAATTTTGTCCTCATTCAAGAGATAAGAAGATGAGTGAAGTTCTTATGAAAAAGAAATGATAAAATTCCCCCAAAAAAAAGAAAGACTGAGTTTCAATCTGGCGATGTTTCCGAGCTCGATGGAAAGAACAGGGCTGGGTGACGATTTGGCCTGGAACTGCGATTTTTACCTTATGTGGCCACTGTCGCCGCTACTGCTCTGCCGACTGTGCTGACTGTGCGAATTTAGCGAGCCGTATCCCGAGCCCTTGCTCAACTGACTGGTATTGCTGCTGTTCCGCGAATGCCCAGACTCCGTGTGACCCTCGGCAAGACTTTCCACGGGAATCGTCGACGGCACAATCTCGCTCAGTGTCATTCCATCGTAAGGCTCCGTACCGCTTAATAATTCTACGAAAAAATAACAATTGTTAAAATGATTCGATGACAAATAAAATTTACTTTCTTTTTCCGATTTTTTTCCAAGATTTCGAAGCAAAAAAGTAATGACAATCATGTCCTTTTTTCTGTTTATTTTCTAAGCAAATAGACGTAAAAAATATTGTTTGGGTTCACAATATTCAAATAAATGATACTCAAAAATCATAATATAATTTATGAAAAAAATAGTACGTTGCAAAGTGGATAATCGAAAAAAACAATTATAAAAATAAGTAGAAATGGAAAATAAGAAAAATTAATAAGAAACTAAACATGAATATAATGAAATAAATAAATAGCAAATAAAAAGAAGTAATGTGTAGGAATGGGTGAATGAAAGGACATGAATGAAAGTTAAATTATTGTTTTACCAGAAGAGAAGAGGGCAGGCCTCTTCTTGGGAAGACTACCGAAACCGCTACTCGCGCTCGCTATACTTCCGGCAAGAGAACCGCTAGAGACGTAATCGTCACGATTGACGCTTTGCTCAGGAGCCACTACCTCTACGACTACCTCATCGCTAGTAACGCCAGGTAGACCCGGCGCTCCCGGTACAGTCAGTTGATTCGGTTTGACCGAAGGTGTGGGCCTGAAATCATTGTCCAATTTATTTTAATTAAGCAAATAAAAATTATTATAACAAGTGAATTTCATTTTCCCAGTCGGTTTTGAGATTTTTTAAAATTATTAATTCTACTCAATTGTCCTTCAATTAATTTTATGTTTTGCTCAACTTTTCGTTAATTTTTTCATGTTTTATTCAACTTGTTCGGTTCTCTTTAAAATTAAGAAAAAAAATACGTTTTATAGATTTCGTAATAGTTTTGAGTATTGCACTTTGAAAAAATAAAAAAAAACATCACCACAGCGCATTCATTATTATTTTTGCAAATTTTTTTATAATTGAGTTTTTATATCTTTTTTACTTTTTATTTAATTTTTCATATTTTACATTATATTTAGCTTCTAATCAATCTTAACAAAGTCAATTCTAAAACCCACATCTTTTCGAGAATTTCGTATAAATTGAGTAATTGCTTACACTTTGAAAAGAATATCGCCCGAGAGCATATTCATTTTGATTGCGACGCCGAGCATCGAATTGTCTTGTCGATGTCGGGCATCGTAACCCTCGAGTAGACACCTCGTCCGGCAAAGCCCAGAGCCAGCGAACTCTGCGAGATTTAGATCTGTGAAGCCCAATTTTTGGAAGGACCTGCCTCCCTTCAATTCCTAAAAATAAAATTAATATTCCACGTACATTTCCATTTCTATTTATTTATTCATTTAATTTTTCAAAATTAAAATTTTTTTAAATTCATTTCTTCATAAAAAATTTGAAAAACCTCACTTTTCTCACTGATATCCTCAGAATGCAAGGATCCAGGACACCGGTAGAAGCGTTCGCACTCATTTTGCAAGGAAACTCAAACTTCGCGTTCCACCTGACCGTGTGCTCTTGCACTTCTTCCCTGTAACAGAAAGAAACAAAATTTTAAAATAGAAGAATATAATAAAACAAAACTGAAGAAACAATTAAACATAATTTACGAACCAAGGCACAACAATAATTAATCAAGAAATAAGACATTCTCGAATAATCTTTCTCCGTTTTTCGAAAAACTTTTCCTCCAGAAGAAAATGAAAAAAAAAATGAGGAAGTTGAGGAATTAACGCTCGAGTTCTTTCTCGAATGAGAAAACTCGCAGCTCCGCGAGAATCGAGACGGAAAGGGCGAGAGAGAGAGAGAGAAAGGGGAAGTGAAAACCACGAGTAAGAAAAAAAAAAGAGACGAGGAGAGCCGAAGCTGGAACGAGCTGGAAAGAAGCGAGTCCGAGTTAACTCTAACTAGATTAGCGCTCGCGGTTTAGCCGGATTTTTTTTCGCTCTTGTGGCACGAAATAATCCAAGTCAGGGTTTGCTTTTTTCGTTTGTTTCTTTCTCGCAGTTGATCCGTCAACGACAAAAAATGAAGAATTTTCCACTTGTGCTTTATTGAAAAAAATAAAATAAAAAAAAATATTAATATTAGAGAAAAAATGTATCAAAAATTGAAAATATAAATTCACATATTTATTTACAAGCCAGCGCTTGATCAGCTGTTACCGGCGTTGAAAAAAAAATTAGAGAGACGGAAAAATTGAGAGGGATAAAAAGTCACGCGCGACGCGACCTTCGCAGGCGGGGAAAAAAAAAGTCGTTCACGTGCATTGAGCTATTTTTCAGTAATCGATAAAATCCGTTTCCCGATCGATCAGAAGAAACAATTTTTTTCCCCGTGTAAATATAGACTCGATCATTTCTCGAGCTTCGATCCGCGGAGAATTTTTTTTTTTCTTACGATCTTGAGACGCAATTTTACGATTTCTGGACAAAGTGGATTAATTCTTCGATTGTTAAGGTCGTTGCGTGTATGAATATACATGGAAAAGGAACGACGAGGAACGAGCAGCGAAAAACATTGATCAAGACAGACAAAAAATAGAGAATAAATGAAAAAGAAGTGAAAAAAGGAGAAAAAAACGTAAAAAGAAAATGAAAAAGATCGTATACGTGATAAGTGGCGAGTGCCAAGGATATTGTAATAAAAAGAGAATAAAGATGGCGCGTGATCGTTTACGGTAACGCGGATCAGTGGAATCTCTTTTAGCATCGAGAGGGATTTGCGAGTGCTCGGAGCACAAAAGGGCAGTTTTCGCCCTCGGAATCGCTCTCGGGACCTTTTAGTTCTCTGAATGGCACATCTGTCTCCTTTATCCTTTCTCTCGTGTTCTCTTTGTACGCCGTGCCCGATGGCGTAACGACGAGGATCTGACCATGCCGAAAAATAAACATCAAAAATTGACAAATTTCAAATTGGACGATTCTCTAAATTATTTATAATATTTTTATAAACTCATATTTATATTTATTGTAAAATTAAGAAAAAAGTTGTTGTCGCATTTAATATTATAAATTGAAAAATATTTGAATAATAATAATAATACTAAAAATATTTTGAAAAAATTCGATGAATTCTAAGACCAAGCTTATCAAAATCTGTCAGAATAGAAAACGAAAGCGTAGTCATAGTGACCCAAAAATTAATCAGTCTAGATAACAGACATACAGATTTTTTGAATACATATCTGTTAATATTATAAAAACTACTAAAAAGCAGACATAATAAAAAAACTTGACACGTTCAAAAAATGAAATAAAAAATCCAAATAAAGATTTTCTGAAAATTCGATAAATTCAACGAGAAAGCGTGTTAAAATTAATAACATTAGAAGAATAACTAGACGTGTGGACACCGTGACCCGAGATAGCTCGGAACTGTTGGGGCAAAAACGAAAAATGAATCGCTCTCGGAACTCCATACGAGTCTGAAATCGCGATTTGTGCTCCGGGAGGGAGAACGATGGAAAATATTACAGCGGCGAGAGAGCATTTGTGAAAGGAAGTGAAATCCGAGGAGACGAGCCACCGGAAATGGTGCGCCACCCACATTTCCTTTCAGCGTTTCTATTCGTATATCGATATTGATAAGAAAAACGAAAAATCTATTAAACTCACTGAAAGTTTGATCCTGGGAAAAAAATTTCACAATAAAAAATTATGTCCGATGAAAAATCTTTCCAAATCGTTCATTCGCTATCGAGAGCAGCTTTTCAATTTATAAATTAATCACGAGCACCATTAAATTCTGTATAGTCTTCCATTTATAGTTTTTCTGTCCATTTTTCTGTCTTTCTCCAATTAACTGTGAAGAAGTCTGAGATACGCTTTGTAATCAAATTAAAAGAAAATTGAGAAAGAAAAAAATTAACGCGATAAAATTGTTTTTCTTCAATTTCGTCCAGGAGACAAAAGCTTCGAACTAAAATTTTTATTTCAAGGGAGTATTTGACGCTTAGTATCTGAAAATATCCTGCACTAAAAATACATAAAAGTGTGACAGTAAAAAAAAAATAATGACAATAATAAAAATAATGGTGATAAATTGGGATATAAGAGATCGCGTGCAAGGGAGAGAAGAAAAAATTACTATCGATTTTACGAGAAGTCATTTTCAACATGAAATGCGTATTATAGCGAGAGGCTAACAAAATATCCGAATGCGTTACGTCAAACGGAGTGTCGGTGACGTGTACGATTGTGATACAATGTACAGTTAAAGCCCGGTGCAATTGAAGCTTTATTAAAATTCAACGTAGTCTCGATTCTCCGGCGATTCAGCCAGCCGGAAAATTAAATATTTAAAGGAAATTAGAATGAAACAATATTGAATTGAAATGGGTCGAGCAAAAGTGCAAGGAAAATGATATTAATGAAAATCAAACAAAGGCCGCACACAGAGAGAGCAAACGATAAGCTTGTTAAAATATTTTGTATCTGGAATTTTGGAGAATAAAATAAAAACAATTATTAAATATTAATTGTAATTATGGAGAATAAAATTAAAAGAATTTTTGAAATTTAATAGTGAAAAAAATTATTGTGTCCTCAGAACTTTCACTAATCGAGACTCAACTGTCCCTCGGTGACGTCATAGGATGCAGTAAACAGAGAAAAAAATTAGTCATCGGGCGAACACGTGTTCACGAACTTCTCCGATCAATGGAACCTTTCTCTCGCGTTTTCGAGTTTTCTGGTCGATACAAATTCCCCCCGCGACTCTTCGTTATCTCTCCTCATCAGGCCAAACAATACCAAGAATTGATAATCTTTTTAATGTTATCTGGCTAGAATGACGTGTCCGAAAGAATATTTTATGACACGAGAAGTCGAGGAAGTTAACGACTTTCCCGAAAATGAGAATTTTAAATAAAGAATGAAAAAAAATTGGATTAAATGAAATTAAAACCCCGAATATAAGAAAATTAAATTAAATTAAATAGTTGATCAAGTAAAATTTTCTGAAATTATCGAGGTTATTCAGATTCACATTAATTTAAACGTATTTTTAATTTTTGAGTGAAAAATAATCAATGAAATTATATGAATATAAAAAATTTAATAATTTATTCAAAGTAAACAAAGAATGTCGGAATAACACAAGATTTGGAGTATAGATAAAAAAGTCATGTTAATGTTGATAAAAACGTGAGTGAAAAGGGGAGTCCAGAGTATGTTGTAATGATGCTTTAAGATGAGGGGACTGGTTGTCGGATAAATACGAGAGCGATACAACATTCGTGGCCCAAATACGTCGACCGAAAGAAAACGTGTTTTTTGCATATAAGTAAACGAAAAAAAAGCACACGATCTCGTGAACCAGAACGAGAACAAATCTTTACTATAAAACAGTTTATTTTACAATAAAATAGATAAATATAAGAGAAAATAAAAATTTTGAAAAAATGAAACAAGTGGAAAATAATTTTAAAAAGTTGAAAAAGAGAAGAAAAAAAATTGAAAAGGGTAAATCAGTGAATAAAAAAGGATGATAAAAATGGAAAAGAGAAGAGAGTCACGGACGTTGAAGGACGATTGCAGAGAGGGAGGAGAAAAAAAAAGAATGAAAAAGGAGAAAAGTTGCCTCGCAGAATTGGCAAACCCAACCCTGAAGGCAATCGTGCACGTCCGTTTCACCATTTAAAAACATATGTATACATGTATCTATAGGTTTTTTATAATGTAGTTTGAGTGAGAAATGGAATTTTCTGTCTCTGGTTTTATCGTGTGTCGAAACCAGCGTATCCTTTCTCGCTGAAAACTCCCTGGACCTTGGCACCCGAGTTTCGACAATCGCGTTTCGATCCCGCTAATTAATTCTACGCTCAAATCGAAGATTGAATTTACGACTCGAGAATCAAATTCCTTTTAGCGAGAAGAACATTTGATTTTTAATCAATTGATTATTTCTGTTCGATTTTGACGATCCCAATATTCCTAAATTTAGTTGTAAAGGATTTAAATAAATCTAATCTTGAATAACATTAATGAATAAAATTTTCTAAATAAAATAAGTTGTAAAGGATTTGAATAAATCCAGCGTTCCAAAATTTTCCAAATTTGTCACTCGTTTCATTTCAAGGAGATCATAAATTTTAATTCAGTTTAAATTAATTTTTAATTCAAAAATATTACTTTCTATTTAGAAATGTACTTTGCTTCATTCTTTTTCGTCACTTACGAAAGTGACGATGGGACAAAATTTGGGATAAATGGACGAATTTAGGTTCTTGATAACCGCTGACCTATCACGATTTCCGTTTTTCACTTCCAGGTTCTGTGTACGTACGCGGATGTAAGAACGTGCAAACACGCGAAACGGAAAATCGAATGTACGGATGTGTATTTATTGTGCTCAGAACGACACGGACATACACATTTCCCGCGATACGTACGTGTTAAATGCGGTTTGCGTGACAAACGAACCTCGGAGCCATTAGCAAAAGTTACGAACTTGCAGAGAAATGGAAGAGGATGAGGGAAAAAGAAAGAGAGAGAGAGAGAGCACAATGCCACAGCAATAACTGGGTCTTGATTCATAATGCTGAATTTTCGGTACAATAAATTCTCGAAATTATAAAGAAACTTTTCGGCAAAAAGAGAACAATTAATATTAAAAAGTTTGTAAAGAAACGGTAAAGAGAGTCCTTGAAAAAATTTTAAAGAAATTTGTTACAAAATAAGAAAACTGAGAAATAAATAAAAGTAAAATCTAAAATAATTATTTTACTGCTTTTATTTTTACAATTTTGCACAATTTCACAAAATTTCAATGTGCAATTCACGTACAAAATTTAAAAAGCAATTATATTATAATAATTATAATAGAATTAAAAATAGAGAGAAAAAGTATTGAAATTTTTTAAAAAATTCATGATCAATAGTGGTGTTTAATTGAAGAGTGAAAATAGAAAGAGGAATGAGAGGCGTGACGTAGCGCCGAGTGAAGCAAAGTGTATGCACGTATACACAATATTATTATCTCGAAAAGTCCGTCTGGTAGACTGTCGGTGTTTTGCTGATACAGAGCACGTGGGGGATCTCTCCTGATTGAGAGGAAAAGAAAGAGAAAAAAAAATAGAGAGAGAGAGAGAGCCGTGGGCAAGGCTGTTCAAGGCTCTCTGTCTTTCTCTCTCGCTCAGCAGTCTCTCCCTGAGACCGTTTTCATTTCGTAATCGTTCCGAGGCACACATTCGCCACGAAACTGGACAAACCACTGACTCGTAAGAATTTTATTTCATTTTGTTTTATCCTGCGTTTCTTTTTTCTTCTTATTTTTATCTCCGTCTTCACCTTATCTGGCTCTTCGTTTTTTTTATCCACGTCTGTCGTCGATTTTTCTCCCCGAATCGGGGAGGGAAGTTCACCGATCGGAGGAGCGAAAAATAAACTGGTCGACGCGATTTTTGCGACACGAAACTTTCTAAAGTGCGGAGAGGAGAAAAAATCATCGTGAAATTGCAGTGTGAAGTTCCGCTGGGAAAGTTTATTCAGGGAAAACGAGATGATTAATTATTTTATTGTGGGAATTGAGCGAAAAGAGAGATGAGTGATATTTAGAAATTAAAAATAGCGCTTTGTGAAACGTAAGACGATCGAGACAATTGATCACGTGACAGCTAATCGCGGTACAGCTCATAACGTGACGAGTGCCCTCTGGCGGATTAGAGCGATCAAGCGAAGAATCGAGATTAAGAATTGATAAAAGAATTCTTTTTGTTGAATTTTCACATCATCACGTCTTGGCCTTTCGATGAAATTATCAATTTGTCATCTCAATATTCGAAGAAAATTAAATAAAAAGGATTATTTTATTAAACAATTATTATTTTCGAATAAAGTAATTCTGAAATGATACGAAAGATTATAATCTTTGAATGAAAACTGAGGTAACAGACACTAAAATTATTCGCAGCTCAAAAATTCTAACTGGGAACTGTAATTTTGATCACGTGAGCAGCGCGCTCTAGCGGATTAGTACAATCGAAAAAAAACATAGTCATTCCAAAACCTTGAAACTTTACATTCGGTCGTGTGTCCTCTGAACGCATGAAATAATGTGAACGATCATCTGAGCTGGCGTCCGCGACATACGTACTTTTAGCTAGAGCGGTAATTAAAGTGCCATCATCGCGATGTCTTTATTTTTTACCCAGTATAACAATCGCGGCCGGAGGCTCGCGTGTTCCGTACACCAACCGTGACACACTCCAGAAAAGCTATAAATACTATATCCGAGTCTCTATAAGTACAAATATCGCAGGTGAACTCACTTCTAACCTCCATTTTCGAAATATTCAGGCCAAGTATTTTCCTTATTTTATTTTTACGGTTTATATCTTTTACTCTCCTTCTATTACCTACTTTAACCATAAATCGTTAATTTTTAATTGCGTATAAATTCTTTTAATTTGTTTTTTTTATTAATTCCTTTTCCACTTTTTATGGGCAAATTTCACACTCTACAAATCTATGTTGAAGTGTATAATTATCCCGAAAAATAACCTCCCGTGATTATAATATCAATTTCAAGATTGCAGTTGCAATGATTCGATCAGAACCGAAAATAGATATTGGGTAGAGCGAGAATTAAAAGGACACGGAGAAACTTCTCACCGTGTCTAATAAAAATTCATTGTCATCGCGATGACCATGACCGTCTCTTGTTACTGCTCTCTCAGCTCGCAACTATGTACGTGCAATTCGTAATCACATATAAATACATATTTGACTTCAGAAACGGCTTTGTCTCTCGCTCTCGTCGTCGCCAATCGCGATTCCGCCTACGTGCTCGAACTTTGACCGTATGATATACAAACTCGCACGTCGGACTAATAACTCAAGAATGATCGAAGAAGAGAGATTGATTGATCGTTTAAGGTGATGTTTGACCCACATGAGTGGAAGAGCAAATGATGTAAAACGGATTTATTATTTTCTCAGAGATTTTTAATATTTTAGAAAACATAAGGAACGAGATTTCTCTTCGATGGAAGGAGATCATCAACGTGGTGCATTTTTTTATTTCGAAAATTTTGTATCTAGAGAAAACAAATTTCACCTAAAATGATGGAAAAAATTGTAATGAAAAACATTTTAAATATCAATGTATTAAAATTTCTTGTGTGTATAATTTTTCATTTTCAGCAGGAATTAAAATTAATCTCCTGCACAATGAATAACATTTTGGTTAAAAGCAATTACTATAAGATGGTCCGATTCGCATCTTGAATTTATATCAATTGATAAATAATTCTCATGAAAAACTTGACCTAACGAATTATTCTCTATGTATTTTTCTCAAAATATGGAACAATTAAATTTTACAAAGTCATGTATATTAACCCTTTTGTCAAATATTGAATAAGAATTAATCAAGTAATTAATGAAAAAATATCATACAGTGCCCTCTTGAGATGACACTTCAAGAATTTACTAACAATGTGATAGACAACGTAAAAAAGAACTTAACGCAGAAGACCAAGTCCAAAATAAAACACCGAGTAAACTTTATGTCTTGAAATTTCGCTTTTATAGTTCCCCATGAATTTAAAACGCGCGTTTAACAGCAAAAAGATGAGCGGATTTTATAAAGTGAGAAAATAGAAGCGAGAAAGCCATCAAGTGGCGCACGTGCTCTCGCGCTTCCTTACTCCCTTTTTTATTCTCTCAGAGTGGTAATAATAGAAACGCAATTAAGTTACACACACCAGAAAAAGAGCGAGAGACCAAAAGAGCTTTTCTGCTAAGCCGCTAAACATTTTTTCCTCGAAATTTCGTGCCTGCGACTGATACTTTCGAACAACAATTTTCCCACGAATGCGTTGAAAAAAAATCTTTTTGAAAACATGCGGAAATTCGTCGGAACAAAAACAATAAAAATATATATTTATAAAATAAAGTGATCACGAATAAATATTTATGAAAGTAAACAACAAGGAAATATTTACAACATAATGATAATAATAATAATAATACAAAATTATAGTTAACAGGATTTATTAATATTGTAACAAGTTCCTTGGCCAATGCATTCGGCGTGCATAATTTTTTCTCTCTCCATCCCTCCTCTCTGTCCCTCGACATCCAATGCAGTTTCGATAATCGATATGTCGTTCTCGCGAATATGTCTCACGTCGCGATCTGACGCGAGAACTCGCATAACTGACACAATAAATGTCCGAAAACAAATAAAACAGCGCGACAACCTTTCCGTACGTTCGACTGGACAAAGAACGTATTTACATTTTTTTCTTCTTCCTCTTCTTATTTTACATTTTTTTTTCTTATATAGACAGGAGTCGTCACTCATCGCAATTACGGATCACTGATGTCACTTTGAAATTTATCCTTCCCCCTCGGTTTTTTATTCTTTGAGGAAAAAAGGAGGAAAGGAAGATGAAGAAAAAAAAACGCGGATCCCAGAATGACGTAAGGAAGAAATAAAAAGTCACTATTGCGAGTGCACTTTAAAAATAGAGAAAAAAAGTGACGTACACACCGAATAACGAGAATAAAAAAAAAGATCACTTCGTCGTTATGAGGATCGAGTTGAAAAATCGAGTTTTTTAATAACCTCCGGGAAACGTGCCGTTCCGAGACTTTATGCACTTTTGACAAATTGGAAAATTTTTCTAGACGCTCTCATCGAAGTTTTCTTTCGCAATTTTTTCTTCTCTATAAAACTCATTAATCATGTTTATTATACCCTGTTAAACAAATTTGCAGTTTTTATTTAACATATGAATTTTTTTCCTGAATATATATTTTTTGTACCATTATTTTCTTATCAATATAAGGATATAAAAAATTTACGTGACTTTTTTCAAGTTATAAAAAGAGTGTAAAATAATTTTTTTTTTATATTCGATGAAAGTTTGAAGAGGATGAGACCAATTGTCCTCTAAACGTCATATTATAGTCGTGCGAAATCTGTGTACATTGAAATAAAAGAAAGAAATAAACAAACACAGAAGAGCAAGATAGGAGAAATCGAGCCCGCCGGAATGTGTGGGCAATTCTTGTCTAACTTGTGAAAAATTCAAGGTGACATCGATAACGACGTAGCGCCTGGTCTCGTTCCGTGCTTATTGCATTTGTATACAAAACGAGACGTATGGGCGTAACTTCGAGACTACCAACTCGTATCAAGCTCGTTACACTTCGAAATCAAGTCTTTGTATTTTTCTTTTTACTCTCTCTTGCTCTCTTTTTTTCATTTTATCTTCGTCGCTCTCCCGGCCGTTCCATTTTTATTCTCCTGATAAGGAAATTCGAAGGACAAAATTCTGGCTGTAAAACACGATTCGCAAAAATATAAATTCTATTTTCGATACTGAAGAATTTTTTTTTTTACATGAATCATGTTTAACATTTTTCAAATATCTTGAAAAATATTTTGATAAAATAATGAGAAAATATTCGTAACTATAAATTTTAAAAAAATGTTTAATTTGAACAGAAAATGACGGTGTTCGATTTCTGTTAGAAATAGAATATGATGTACAATTTTCATAGAAAATATAGAGGTAAAAATTGAGATCGGCTCGTGGATTCCCGACATTATTTCATCAGGCGGATGTAAGAGAAGCGCTAAACGTGTTCCCGAGAATATGTAAGCAAGCCGAGTCCGCACTCTAAATAATTCGGCGTAAAAATAGCCAATCTTTTGGGCATCAACACAGCTGATCAAATCCAGCGTCAGCGTGCCTCGTTTCATGAGGAAAAATTTCTTAAAGAAACAAAGAAAACGTAAAATAAGAGACTGTGAAGTGCCTGCATATACAAAAACATTATAATTTTCATGAAATAAAAATTTAATAATAAGAAAAAGTCAAGTAAAATAATAGTAATAATAATAATCTACATGACGTACCAAACTTTCGATTTTCTCATCATCACCGAATGTCTCATTTCTTGAGATATGTCAAAAAAAAAGAAGAAAAACAAGCCGTTCCATCTTGGACTCGGAAATTGGGTACAAAAAAATAAGGGCAATGAGAGATTTGGAAGTTTTTTCTCTATGATCCTTTTTTTATCATTTTTTTTCTCTCCCTACTCGGTAATAGTTCGAGAGTGTTTGTGCGGAACGAGCGAGGTTCAACCTTTTCTGAATTTATCGATTTCTCGGGCTCGATGGGGACGTAAAAAGGAGACAAAGAGGATGAAAGTACGGTGCACGGCACACGCGGAGCGTACGGACAGGAGAGACGGAGAGGCTCCTTGTTACTCGGTTTGTAGTCCCCTCGATGAGCAAAGCGCAAAGGCGCCCTCTACGATCTCAAAAAAAAATTCAAATCAAGCATCTTTATACAATATTTTTTAATCAAAATACAAAAAATTATCTCTACGGCAGAAATATTATTTTTCGAATGTCAAGCAAAAAGAAAAAATTGCCAAAGAGAAATTGGGAATAAAAAAATATATAAGAATGAATTTTTTAATTTTTTCCTACTTATGAGTTTCACAAAAAATAATATAAAAATATCAATTCACAATTGTTTTGAGATAAAATAATTTTTTTGCGAACAATACCATGTAAAAAGAACTCCGGAAGAAAATTCGTGTCTAAAAAGTATTAAAAAAAGTTGTGAGAGATAAAAAAAAAAAAGAGAAATTATTCTAAAAAGTGTGTCAAAGGCATTGAATCGCGTGACAGAGGTTGATTTATCAATTTTTCATTCGGATATCGAGTCTAAAGGCGAATCTCGTGTCATTGTAATCGGACGTTTCCTCATCAACGTGTGTCGGGAGCACGACGACGAAATTTAAAGAGAAAGAGAGACAGAAAAGAAGGGAGGAAAAGAGAGGGAAAGGGATGCTTCTCGATGATTACAAAGCAGAATGTGCTCGGTGTCAGTTCGTCACGCGTCCTCACCAGTAGCGCGGGGCTTTTCGCTATTCTCTTTCACAGCCAGCTCCGGGACATGTCTCTATACACATAAATTATGAGGTCGAACAGGACATTGTCCATTATCATATGCAAAGCTTCGCTATTTTTTATTTTTTATTCCTCTTCCTCCTCGTCTCTTTTCTCTCTTTCTCATCGTCTTCGTTCATCCACCCAAAAAGTTTTTTTTACTGCATCTTTGTTACGTAATCTCTATATTGACTTCTTCGTTCAAGATTTTTTTTGAGTATTTTTCCTATAATCTGCAAGGACAGTCGATCGAGTCTTCACGAGTCAAATGACAATCAGCGCAGAACGCTTTTGTTAACATTGTTTTATTTTTTTCATTACACCAAGAATAGTCGAAAGTTTGAAATAGTCAACTAAAAATTACAATGAATAAATTATAAACAGAATAATATTCAATATGAAGTTAGATGTGTCAAATCCGCTATTACGACGCACAAAAATTTTCAACCAAAAATAAATAAAGTCCTTTCCATTTCCGAAAATCTCTTTGAAAATATAATATATTAAAATTTTACGATTGCTGAAAAGCAGCGGGGAATGTCCAATCAGTATCTAAAATTGATTACCCGAGCTTCGAATGTCAAGAATCATAAAAAAAAACTTCTGCGCATTACAGAACAATTCGAGAGGCAAGAACAGAATATGACGATCAAAATGCAAGCTCCGAATGAAAAAAACTGATTCGTCGAATGATTTGTTTTAGTTGTTATTTCGCCTTGAATTTGATTGGAAACGTGTTGGGTTAACAGTGGTCCCAGGAGATGGTAGTCTGGTAGCGTATCGCAAAACATTTTCTAGTGAGATTCTGGCTGCGCTCCAATGGCAAAAAGCTTTCCACGAGGCGAACGAGTGTCAGTGTTGATAAATTCGACGCGTGGACGTACGTGTATTGAAATGGCTGCGGATCGGTTGCACGTGTGCGGGATATTCGCTCAGTGGTAATAAGGATGCCGGAAACTGGGCGCGCGGAAGCGAAATGCCGAATTTAGATGAGATCCCTTGCGAGCCTAACCTTGCTTCACATACTTTATGCATATTTTGCACGCCATTTTCATGCGTCGCTCAAACACTCGAAGCTCGATGCTCATCGTTTCTTTTTTTTTTTCGACTCGAAATCCCTCGAAAAAACGTTGGCTCAAGTTTTTGTATTTATTCATCTCGTGATCCTCGTTCCTCCACCAATTTTTTGTTTATTTTTGAAGAAGAGACGAAAAGGTGTCAATGACAAGAGAAAAGAAAAGTTTAAGAAGAAAAAAGTAAGGTGAAAAAAAATAAATAAAATGTGAGAGTAGAAAAGTGTTGCCGGCTATCCCGCGGGAAATGTTTCGTCAGAATAACTAAAGTGAGACAAAAAAAAAGAAAAATACGAAGAAAAAGGAGTCGTCACGGCTTTTCGTCAGAAACTGGCTCAAAAAAAAGAGAGAGAAAAAAGTCGAGATAAAAAAGTAAATAAAAAAAACAGTGAATAGCGGGACTTGAAAATAAGACACGGATAAGCGATCCTCGTTTTTTCTTTACCGTATCTTGGAAGAATGAAAAAAAGTGTCTAGGTGGCCTGCATCGGAAATTCGGTCCTTGCGGTGTATTCTATCCAAGGACAATCGAAGAAAGAATGTATATCGGGCGAGCGTCTTGTCTCTCCCGGCCACATTCAAATGCGCATCTATGCATGAGACGAGAAATGTCAAATCGATCCCTCTACACTCTTTTTCCTGACACAACCGTTTTTCTTACGACGCGAGGATAAACGTTGCTGGATTTTTGTTTAATATATTTTCCTATTTTAATAAAAAAAAGAAAAGAGTAATGAAATCGGTTTGAGATTAAATTATTTTTTGTGGTCGTAATTTATTGATTCGATTCTGTTCTAGACATGGAAAAAAAATTCCTAAAATGATGGCAATATTGAAATTTTAAATTAAAATATGATAATAAATTTTGAAGAATCAATTATGAACCGTTGGTGATGGGCACAACAAAAAATCAAGAAAATTGTAAAAGTGGATGATGGAGAATGTAGCAAGGTGGATTATAATTAATGAAGGAAATTAATAAAGGCCTACCTAGTGGAATGGTCTATGAAGCCGCCGTCGAGAAGTCGAAGTTTGGCGAAGAGCACGGCGCTGACGAAAGGCACTGCGGTTAGTTCCTCGAGGCCGATATCCACCGAGAATTTGTACTTCTTTTTCTTCATCATGAAGGCCATAATCTCAGCGAGTCCGGGCCCACTTAACACTCGTATTTCTTGTCCTCACCACCGTATTACGCGTCTTGTTTTTTTCGTACAAAAAAAAAGAACAAAAATTTCAATGTCTATTCGAGATTGTATTCTCGAAACGTCGATATGGCAATTTTTTTCGTTAATTTTATTTATCCTTGATTTTTTTCCTTCAAGTCGAAATTTCGGTTATATTTTTGTATTTCAGTCTCACCTAGAGCACTGGTAATAATTTTCATCGCATTTTTCTAGCATCACAATCTTCATTTCTTATTTTCTATACTTTTTTCAATTATTTTTTTGAAATTTTCGTCTCCCCCCTCTCTGTGGTCCCCACGAATCTACTTTCTCTCTATTTTTTCGTTTCTATCGAGTCCCTCGATGAAACTTCGTCCGAGAAATATCAGGAACACGACGACGGGATTCCAAGATCTTTCCTCCTGTCCTCGACATCGCGTTTCGTCTTGATTTTTTTCCGTTTAGCCTCTTCCTCTTTTCTCATCCAATTTTCCGCTCTCACCAATTTTCCCTTATTTCTCTTATCACTTGAAACTCGACTCTAATCTTCTCGCTCTTATTCTCTCGTTTTTGTTGACCTTGTCCAATTTTCCGTACATCCTGAACTCTGACGAAGCTCTCGCCAATCTGAAATTTTAAATTCACGACATTTGAAAAATAATATCACGAATAGTTTTAATGAAATTTTCCACAAATATCACATTTCTCGAATAAAAGACTAATTTATCAAATTAACAACAATAAACGTCATATTGTTTGAAAAAAAATCTCAATTACTTTTCTTTCAATGATCAATTTTTGTGTAGAAAAAACTGAAAATAAAAATTAAGGATGTTGACCCCTTGCGTCAAAAAAAAAGAGATTTTCATGAAACTTTGCATAAACGTAGATAAAGGCTTTAAAAAGTACCTTGCCAAATTTGGTGAACTTTAGGAGGACGGTTTCGAAGATATTTAAAAAAAAATTTAACACGTATTCTTATGGGAGTTGTACCTTTTTCGATGAAAAAACCTACACATTTGCATTTTTCGCATGCTTCAAAAAGAGAGATAGTAATAAAAATTGGAGGTACTATTCTCGAAGTATATACTCAAGTCCTCACCAAATTTCAAAGAGATTAGGAGCGTCGTTTTTCCAAAATTTAATGTCAAAATATGAAAAATTAGTGAGTTTTGAGAGTGAGACCGAAAAGTTTAACCTGACCACTATATATATATTTATATATGAGTACCAACATAAAAACAGCAATAACAAAAAACCTCTTTATAAACATAATTTATATATTTTTATCCTACTTATTTTAATATAAGACATCGAAAAAAAAGTTAATCTTTCTGTCTAATCAGTTTCATAAGTACTATGTTTCTCGTGTTTTTTCAGCACACATTTTTTTGTCTAAAAGTTGGCAGCAGAAGGTCAAAAGTTAGTGACGCGACATGATAAATACGTTTTTTTAATAAAATATTATATATCCTTCAATTGCAAAGCATTCATTTGAGGTATATTTTATTCACGTTTAATGCGTAAGAGTTTTTTCTTTTTATTTCCAATTGGATTACGATGGTAAAAATTTTCAAATGTCACTAACTTTTGGTTGAGATTGTACGGGGGCAACATCCTTAATTAAATCGAATGCATTAGTAATTTGTCTATGACCATTATTCATTGAAGCGATAACATTTTTAGTGAAATAAATTTCAGAAACACAATGTAAACACAAAATATTTTCCTTGAAGAAGAAAAATAATAATGTACACAAAACGAAATAATCTTTCGAAGGTCGAATTATCAAATCGATGCTACAATAAATGTCATTGACACGACGAGGTCGCGTCGAAGAGAGACGCTCTTATCATTCAAGTTTACGCGTGTGTAGCAGTGACTCAGAAAAAAAAAATGTTTCGTGCGCGATTTGTTCGTGCGATTCCACGTGTCGTGGAGCCCCGTTCCGCGAAAGTACGACGGAGTAAGAAATAGAAAAACAAAAAAAGAAACGATTTTTTTTTTCGGTTACGAGAGAACGCGTGACGTGAAATTTATGTCGATGAGATTTTCTCTCTCTTTTTCTCTCGATATCTTTTCCTCGCTCCTCTTTCTTTCGACCTTGTCACACAAACGATTTGCCGTTTAACGACCCATATGGAAAAAAATAAAGTCAGCAAATTTTTACTGCCACAATTTTTTTCTTCATAACTTGAACTTTTCTGCATTCCGATTGTTAAAGTTGTTGACGTATTATTTTTTTCTTTTTTAAAAATTATTGGCGAATTTATTTTCGAGAGGAAAAAAATTCGAGAAGTAAGTGAGCTCTCTTCCGAACGCGCTTATTTTTAACCAGCTTGAATAAATATTGTAAATTTTGAAGATTTAATCTCGTGATAAAAAAAGCGTTCCCCGGCATTTGTATTGTCTCCGATTGATATACGAGGGTATAAAATGAAACGGAAGTATCTTCGCTATGACACGGTAAACGTACGAGCATCTTCGAGGTGAATAAAATTTTTATCGGAAAACAATCCCAGTCGACTTTCAAAAACTAAAAAAAACGAATAAAAAAATAGCATAAATCGATTTATTACAAAAACAACAATGAAAAAAAAAAAACAATTTGCAAAATGTATTGGTAAGATGATCAAAACTGCTAAAAAATAATAACAAAAATATTAGCGTCAAAAACTCCTGAGGGAAAAAAAATTACAATAAATGTATTTTCAAAAATTTCTGTAGAAAATGAGAAAATGTTCGAGGGATCGATGGAATTGTCGATGGTCGACGAAATTCTATGAGCGTTTTGAAAACTCGGAGTGTTAAAAGCATTGAGAACGATCCGCGTTTACGTTCGAGATCGGAAATAAACGTTACGAGTTTGTACATCCACGAGCGCCATAGAGCGAGCGAGAGAGAGAGAAAGATGATTGGACGTCTATTCTGACTTTATATGTATTACTCGCCTGACGCGTTCAATTACGTAATCAAAGGTGGCACGTGGTCCTTCTAAACAAGAGAGCAAAAGCGGCAACGGAAAAAAAACTACAGAAAAAAGTAACCTCGAGTGAACTACTTTAAAATCTCCCTTCGTAAATACGAGCACAAAAATAAGAAAAAAATGAATGACAAGAACAAAACAAATATTAGTAAAAAATTGTATTTAATTAGAATTATTCATTCATTTCAATCACAATTTTCTTATTAATTTATTGTTGTGTATTAATGCATAGTTGTTAGTGCTGCTTATTTGTTTTTTTTCTACGTTTTCAAGGACGTTTTTATAAATTGAATTCACACGATAAAAATTGAGATAAACCTCGCGCGATTTGAACGAGCGAAAATTTGCAACGTGTTTCATTTACGGGAAAAATAGGACAGCGTCGAGGAAAAGTGTTTCAGAGATTCTTTCGCTTTGCACAATAAAATAATAAATAACGAGGATGAGCTTTCGCGATGGTACATTTTGTATGAAGTTTTCCACGCTGAATTTCCATTTTTCCATGAAGAGATGCATCTCGTTACTCTTTCGAATTTCTCGATATATCTCGCTGCGATTTTAATGAATTCAAACCAAAACAAATGGTTCTTGATAGTTTGGTATGCTTTGTTGTAATTTAATTTTTCACATTTTTCAATAACCTTTTTTTCCTTCATTTTTATTTTTTATTTTTATTCGTTTGACTTTTATCTTATTTTGTTTGTATTTTTAACAGCAGATAAAATTCCATGAGGTTTCACAAGAACGTTCTTAAACATAAAACACGAGAATACATTTTTTCCATTTTTATGTACATATTGCCGAGCAACTGGATAACGAAATATTATTTTATGAATAGTTACTATACAATACGCCGCGTATTATGGGAACAGGTATTATTTTTAATTACTCAAGAATACAAAGATGACGGTTTAACATTTATCAGAATTTACATCCATTTTTTGAGAACAAAAATATTGTATCAAATTTTTATTTAGTTTTTATCGCCCTTCGACCTATTCGTTTGACGTCTAGATTTTTTTTATTTTTCGCTTCTATCTCGTGCAACTGAGATCGTCAATTTTACATGAAATGCCCTATAGACACACGCATCATGACAGCTCTCTCTCTCTGTCTCTTTTACGTTGCAACGAGCAAACGCACTCGCGAAAATGAAAAGAGACGAGAAAAGATATAAAAAAAAGAGAAAGAGAGCGAACTCTCTCTCAACGACTCTCCCATCCGTCACGGCGTGTTACATTTACATCGTGAATTCGACGTCGCGACGCTTCGTCGCGTTCAACGACGCGCTTGCTCCAGTTTCGTTTCAATTCCCTTTTTTTCATCTTTTATTTTTATTTCGTTGCTTTCCTTCTTTCTCTCTTTAAAAAACTTTTCTCCGTCAGGCGCTCTTTTTACGTTGCCTCTCGCTCGCTCGGTTCTACTATCGCGTTTTTCTTTCTCTGTCACTTTCGTGGCAGCAGCGGAATCGCACCTCGACCCGTCGATAAATCTCCGAGAAATCCCGAGGGAAGAACTTTCGCACGAATTTTACTCCAGCCCGCCCCCGGAGCGACAATTTTCCTACCGTAATATTTTTTTCATCTCTCTCTCAAACGGATCCAATCCTCTACTAACGCGACGAGATAAGCCAGTTTCACGTTCGAGGTCGAGGGATTCGACGATTAACGGGACAACGGGACGCCAGTAAACGCACGATGAGAATGAGAAGACCGAGAACTCGCGGCGAGATAGACAAAGACAGAGAAAGCGAGAAATATTTTCGTTATGGCTACCGAAACAAATCTCCAGTTAGCGAGATTATAAAATCGACATGGGAATTCAATCGCTTATTTCCCGAGCGATCGTGCACGGTCCAAGCGTTCCGCGAATAATTATGAAAAAAAAGCTAATCAAGTGGATAAGGAGAATTGAATTTGAGAGAGCGAGGCAGCGAGAGAGAGAAAGAGAGAGGTCGCAAAAACAGCTGTCGCACGATTGGCAGGTGCACTTCCGACATCTCGAACGCTCGCTGTGCCTCGTATAACCTCTCTTTTTCGCCTCTGTCTCGCTCGATCACTCTCGGGATCGCCATCGCTGTGCAGCGTTTACGAACAGCCCGGAGTTACGAGTGTTCGTATCAAGACCAAACTCTCCCCCTCCCTCCTGCCGTCTCTTTACACGTAATCGAGAGTTGATCTTCGAGGATCGACGCCACACTGTCTATCCGCTCGTAAAAAAAATGTCTTATCCGCGGCTATGTACCGATAAAACGCATCTCAGTGTCAAAATACAGTTTCATCTTCTTTTGTTTGTTTTTAACGTTAGTGTGACGTTTTAGCGACAGAAAAGGCCTTACCCCTGGTTCCTCGTTAATACACGAGTGGAGTATGCGACTAACGACGTCGACAGCATTTAACGAAAGCGCTCGACATCAACTCGGAACTATTATCATCGAAATTGGACAACACCGCGAGATACGTCTGTGTATTTCATCGATCTTTACTACCCTCCTGCATCCTCTTAGCAAATGTTCCTGACTCGCGCCTTTTTTATTTTTAATCTTCCCGTTCTATATTGTATTGCAAAGATTACGTGCACACGCGATCACTCGCGCACAGACACTGTTTGCACCCGAGAATTATGATAACAACCCCCAGAGACGGAAAACTTGACGCGTCCGGAGAGTTCCCGTAACGGAGACACACACCGACGGTGACAAAAAAAAATCGTTCGTCCGCTATGATTCTAGCCACTGACTCTCGCGAGCTCCGCCGATGCGTGTGGTTCTCACTGAACTGACGCAGAGATGCCTTGCACCATGCGATCGAGACGCCAACTTGCGTGCCGACTTGGTAAATCGAGCGCTACTGTCACGCTGCCGTGATAAAAGGAGAAACCATTTTTTAAATGGCGACGGATTCATTTCCGATCTCGTTTAAATTTATAAAAATTATGTTGCAAGCAAAATCTACGCAACTTTTGATGTATTTTTCTTTTACAGATAATCCATTAAAAAATTAATAATATTATAGTTCTATTTTCATGCATTATTACGAGTTTTCGCCTGGGAAACATTGCGAACATTTGAATTTTTACTATTTCCCGCTCTCGATCGTCTTTTTCGATAAAATATTGATAATCGTAAAACCAACATTTTTACAATGCACGAAAGGATGTTCTTCAAGATAATTCGAAGAAAATATAAATCCCAAAATGTAAATGAGTACATTTTTCTCGTTGTACGATTATGTTTATTTGTTTTTAGCAGTAAAATTTTCAAACTTATATTTAACGTGCGCGAAGTTGAGGCCAGTGCAGTCGGCTTCCGGTTGCAGTGCCCGAATGGCCGACGCTGTCTCGTATCGCGGAAAGAAGAGGTTTACAAAAATCTCTTATCAAACGTGTGATGTTAATGTCTGAAAAAATGATAAATAGTTTTCGAACGTGAGAGAATTCGGATGATTCGTTGACGTAGCGTTAAGCGTGTTTCTGCGCGAAAATCTTATTCCGGTATTTCGACAGTGGTTCCGTGATTTTTTGCGTGTGCATTGTCTGTCGAACGGTTGACGTTTCGTGAGACTCTGCATTCTCTGTACTGGCTGCGGAGGGAGAACCTCCCGCGGACATCCGAGAAGACGAGAAAAATTTTATCCTTTGGTTAAATCGCTCGTCGCCGCGACGAATTTATGAAAACACTTTATTATGCTTCCCAGATGATCAGCGAGTGAATACGCAACGCGAACAATCGGTGAGTTGAGTTTTGTTTAGCGATAACATTTTTCCTCCTCAATATCGCATTAGCGAGCTTATAGCGTTTTAATGATTATTGTTTTTTTTTCTTGGCACTGCGTTCGTGGGCGTATGTTTTCTGAATTCTTTTGATTCCAATCGTTTATTTCTCATTCCACATTAATTATATTTACGCGATTATCACGCCCGTTGGTAGCTGACCCACGCTTATTCCTCTCGATTGACTTTTGAGAATGCACGAGGAATAAAAAACTATCAAATTCGAACAACAACAAAATTCACGATGTTGACAGCGGTCAATTTTTCTTCCAGAGGCTTAACTAGGTTATATCAGCATGAAATTTCAAGTTGACAATTTCACAAAACGTCAAAGCATTCATGTTTTTTTGCTCCTCATTAGCTATTCCAAAATCATTGCTCTTCAAGGTCTCTGTCAAGGAAAACTTTTCCTGAGCCTTGATTTTATCTCTGCATCTCATTGCATAACTCGTTTTATATTTGTAAACATTGTTCTTATCTCAAATGCATTGAAACCGTAACTATTTGCTCACTTTGTTGCTTTCATGAAATTCTGTGCAACCGGAAAACAATGTCCAAGCCAAAAATATGTCTTTCTCCTTCATTGTAGACTCAGTTATGGAGGATAGCGTGAGTGTCAAGTCTATGGAATCTGTAGCAACCAGTGACGAATATGAATTTGTGACAGAGAAAGGAAGCGGCAAGAACCAGCAGGCTTCGTTAGAACAGCCGACGCTTAAGATCGCCAACAATGGTAATTTGGAAGATCTTCAAAACAATTTGAGAGAGGTAAGAAAATTAAATACCACGCAGTATTTGAAGATTTTATTTTTTAAGTATTTAATTTTATGTTTCATTATTTTTTTAAGGTTTTAACGGAGGATACAAGAATGGAGGGTACAGGAGACAATAAAATTATCGCTGTGTCCCTTAGCACTAAAAAAGTTGGAGAGAGCAAATTTTATGATGTGACACCGTGTGTTGCTCCAGAAAAGCAAGATGTCATGAAGCCAGTAGAATACGGAGACGGAGGTAAGCTCAAAAAACAAAATAGTAAATGAAAAATAACAATACTTTCAATTTCAAAAAAGTTTAAAATGACAATGCACTTGATTACAACATGATCCAGATACATATGTTCAGACCCTTATAATTTAAATAGCATTGATTCTAACTGTTACGTTTTAACACTCGCATATTTTAGAAGTAAATAGGATTCAATAGAAGAATTGAATTAAATTTTGATGTTCAATTACATTTTGATCAACATTTAATGTATTTTAGGACAATAGTAAAAATAATCCAAATTTTTTGAGGACTTGCAAAAATATTCTTCAACATGAAGTACATGATAACTTTGTCAAAAATTTGTATCTGCAAACTTTTCAAGTTATTGGACTACCAAATATTAATTTCTTTATAATCGTAGCTATAAACTTTATGTATTCAGAACAAAAATACATCATGTAATTTTTTAGTACCTATGAAGATGAACATTTTTAAGAATTTATATCCATTTTTTGATGCACACTGCTTCCCGTTTGATTTTCTTTCATTTTCTGCTTCTGTTCTAACATACGTTAATCATAAGCCTGTGAAAAATCACTTTGCATTTTGCTTACACAATTTCGATAAATTGAATTTGTTTGATGATCATTTTATACTTATTCGAGGGAGTCGACAATGATCCTGATCTGGCGCTCAACTCGAGCTCATTAAATATTTTTCTGTGTATGTATCTTCGGTTCGGGCAACCTTTATCGTTTCCCGTCTCTCGGAAAGAGTAATAGCTACATCGTAAATTCCTATGCCGCATTGAACAAACACTCACGCTCGGTGAGAAACGTTCCTTGGACAATTTGAATTTCGACATAAATTGTAATTTTATTTGCAAATTAAATAATAATTTTGACTCATTCGGAAAAATACCAATTAACGTTCCAAATATCATATTCAGCCCGGATAAGTTGCACACAGCCTACAATAGTAAGCCAGAGATGGTCATTTTAAATTTCGCAAGATATGAATGATTTTAACAGTGCCTTGCACACTTATTTCACTTACAGACACTTACTTACACACTAATGTGTTATATATAACATAAATATTGATAAGGATTTTAATTATTATTTTTTTCTCAGAATTAATAACGATGAGCGATGTCAACCAAGAATGCACAATATTCAACGGCGTTACGTATCTCGGCGCTACCACAGTCGGTGCTCCAAAGTCAGAGAGTGAAATACAAAAAAATATGTGTATACTGAACGAAGGACAAGGAACGAAGGTTTCGGTATCCATACCGAGCAGCTCTCAGGGTTCAGTAGTGTAAGTACTAATTTGTCTTTTCTTTTTTTAATCCAGGAGAAGAAATAACGAAGAATGTATTTTTATCGCGCAGTCTCTACGAAACGGCGACACAGCAAGCAATAAGATATTGGGAGGTGCAGAGAATTCTCTTTTTCGCCCGGGGCGACAGTGGAGGTAGCTGCGCGGCCTGCTTTGGATTCACGTGGTCTCACGGAGAGACGCGAGAGTCTGCCGTTTATCAGTGTCACGCTTTTCGATGTGACATACCGGAAGCCGTAAGGATCGTTTTCCAACTCCGATAATTTTTTTTTTTACTCATGTATTTTTTACATACTCGGTGAAAAAAAACAAGGACCTTTGATAAATATTATTGTAACAAACTAACATGTTAAATGTTATAATAAATGAATTATTTTAAGGTCGGTCAAGTTTCAACGTGTTTCCTCAAGGCTTTCCAGAGGATTCCTCGGTCGATGACGAATTCCCTGACAAGCAGCGATTTCAACGGTTTCAACGCTGGGACGGAAAAAATGAATTCCAGGGTATTCATCTTCGAGGTGACTCTGGAAGTCAAAGAGGACGACGGCAAGGGTAGTTACAATACTGTACCAAAGGACAAAAGTTGTTTCAAGCTTCGCAGCAATGTACCGAAGGAAGTTTGCTTCAGCATACAACAAGTATCCAAGGAGGGTGGCAATACTCTCGAGATCGAGAGATGCTTCGGGGTTCTCGTTAGCCCTGGTCGAAACGTAAAACACAGTGATATGCGACTTCTCGAAATGGTATGACTGTTTTTTTACTTATAATTCATGTGCTTGTATTACGAGAATCGATTTTATCATAATTATTTAGAGTCTGACACAAATATTTGTCAATGTCATATACGAATACTCGTGTATAATCATCGTCATTATTGAAAAATACGTTTTTTCGGATTGGCTTACAAGATATTAAAAATTACGATGTTTCATTAACTGAACATTTATTACGATATCATAGATTCATTTATTATTTCTTTTTGTTATCAAAATATTTAATAAGCGTTTATTTATTATTGAAAATATAATGAATTTCGAATCGCAGCAGAGAAATCTGGGGCCAGTTGTTCAAGACAAACAGTGTTACAATATACACGGCTGGTGGGATCCAGCTGATCCTGCACTTGCAAACCTGAACGTTGAGACACCTCGGGACAGCGAAATGTACATGACCGTAGCGGTTGATCTCGTGATCCAGAGGATTCGCGAACCTGTAAGATTCCAAATTGAAACTCTGGTCAAAGTTTTCCCACAAAACGAGAGATTTTGGTACATTACCAAGAGAAATCTCATTCAACAGTTTTATATCAATTGCAAAGAGGTACACTTTTTTCAACAATTTTTTCTATTATTATTGCAATAATAAATTGCAAGTACGAGCAATTCTATAAACAAATTATTTTTTATTGTTTTATTCTAGATTTTATCGAGCGATGGCTCCGAGTTGCATTATCACGTCCAGAGCATCGAGACTTCCGGCGAGCTCGACAGAAATCGATTAAATCTTGCCCTCAGCCTTGCATCTCTGATAAGATCACCGTCGCTGACGAGCATAGACACATTGACGCCCAAAGAAGAAATCGATTCCGGTATGAATAATTGATTTTTATTTTCATATGAAATTTTTACTGCATTTTTATGGAATGTTTATTAAATAAAAAAATTATTTTTCCAGATGGAGATGAGCCAATGCTGAGTGGTACCGGTGAAGTCTCCAAAGATTGCTCGGCAGACGAACTGGCGAGCTGGGCAGAGGCTTTGGAAAGCTGGCAGGTCAACGAGCACCGTCCTAAACTACTTATTAAGCTGACACGCCAAGGCATTCCAGAGGCTCTGCGAGGCGAGGTTTGGCAGCGCTTGAGCAATTGCGACACTTCACAGGAAATGATGGACAAATACAGAATGCTTATCACAAAGGTAAAACATGAAAAAATGAATAAATTATAACATAGCTCTATAAAAAAATGAATTTTTTATCTTGAATATGGTATCATTAATTACTAAATCGTAAATTATCAGGAGAGTAGCTGCGAGAGTGTAATTCTACGGGACATAAATCGCACTTTTCCGGCCCACGATTTCTTCAAAGAGACTGGTGGTCTCGGTCAAGACTCACTGTACAGAATAAGCAAGGCCTATGCAGTGTACGACGAAGAAGTTGGTTACTGTCAGGGGCTCAGTTTTCTAGTCGCGAGTCTCCTACTGCACGTCAGTGTTCAATTTTTTAAAATCTTTTATTTCCCCTTAAGGATGTACTTGTTGTAACGAATGTAAAGTTTTTTTTTAAATTGGCATATGCATCATTTGACATCTTACGCAAGCCTGCGTAAAATTTCAAATTGCTTTATCATCTAGAAACTGACATTTATTTTTTTTTTCTTTAATTTATATGTAAACACACGTTAAATTTCAACGATTGTGCAAGTACTTCCTTAACCATGTATATTTAATATGAGAAAAATAATAGCTTTCGTGATATTTTCGTTCAGATGCCAGAGGAACAAGCATTCTGCGTTTTAGTAAAGTTGATGTACGACTATGGTCTCAGAGACTTGTACAAGGACAGATTTGACAATCTGCACATGAGATTCTATCAACTAAATCGCCTCATGGAGGAACAACTGCCCGAGCTCTACAAGCACTTCTGCGACCGAGGTGTCGAGACGCACATGTTCGCCGCACAATGGTTTCTCACACTCTTCACGGCGCGGTTTCCGCTTTATCTCGTTTTTCATATACTCGACGTATTTCTCCTTCAAGGACTCGATACGCTCTTCCAAGTCGCCCTGGCGCTTTTAATGGTAATAAATGTGTAAATTTATGAAAATAGCAACCTAAAATCATTTTATTTGATTAGTATGTTCGGTCGTAATGTTTTAAAAAAAATCACGTGTAAAAATTTGAACAAATTGATGCTTGTAGTTTAATACTTATATTTAAGGATTCTTTATTATATAATCTCAAAAATATAATTTATTTCTAGCTCTGTAAGAAGGAACTCTTGCAACTCGATTTCGAGAGCATACTGAAGTACTTCCGCGTTTATCTACCGAAGCGTTGCCGCAACGAGGAAGTCTCGCGTTACGTAATGAAGCTCGCGTGCTCCGTAACATTGAAGAAGCTGAAGAAATATGAGGCTGAGTTCACAGCATTCAAAGGTAACTTCATCTTCTACGTATGAGACGAAAGTACGAGCGTCGTCGTACGTCCTCGATATATTTATATAAAAGAAAAGGAGGAAAAATGAATTTCGCCTGACATTGTTATTCGTGATTAGCGTTAACCCCATTTTGTATTGTCTCGCTGCACGGGTATTGGCATAATTGTCGTTGTAGTTCGTGTGATTCGGGACTCGACGTCGTTCCAATGAAACAAAAATGTTGCAAATATTCATATTTTATATCTCATCGGTTTACTCGAACAAAAAAATATATTTTACTCACGATATACAGAAGAAAAAATATTTTTTATTCGATGTTTCCTGCATAATAACAAGCATAATATTTTATTTTTTTAAATTCTGCGATCGAAACGACTTCGAGTCTCGTTAAAATTTGTCCTGGTTGTGAGTCTCCCAGTTGCTACCCTTCTCTGTACTTCTAGCTTAGAAACGTAGACTTATCTGATTTTTGTGCTGAGAGTGAGTCGTTCGAGACGAGCGAAAAAAATTTTCGTCCATGAAAAAGAAAATCAATAGTGAGTAGAAAAATATTGATTTTTGACAAATCGATGTTCTAGTCTCTGTAAAAATTCGTACCCTAATGTAAAAAAAATAGAAGTAAAAATGCAAGAAAAACAAAATTAATTTGTCGAGTGCAGAAAAAAAAATTCAACCGATATTTACGATCGTGCAGACTGTTTGAGCAGATGCCAGCGAGCATTTTTCGCACACGCTCTCACTCTCTCAAAAACGTCCACAAGACACGCGCGCAGAGTTTATTTATATTTTTTTATTTTCATTTTTCACGCATCCAATTTCATCCGAATCTCATCAAGCGGAGAATAAGTGCAAAAAAAGCAATTATGTGTCTTCAAAAGACGATTAATTTATTATTGTTATTATTATTTTTTGTAAAACTCGGCGAGCTTCCGATGTCGCTCGTTCGACGTGCGTTGTTTTTTTTTCTCTCCTCTATTTTTTCAGAACGCTCGCGTCTTCTTTTTCTTTGCGATAAAAATTTCTGCGATGAAAATTTTCTGTTCCGCGATAAAAACAAAATTTCTGTTTATTAATTAATAAACGCGTCATTTGGTGAAAAGGATGAAAAAAGGAATGGATACGAATAAAAAAGAAATTGGTCCACCAGAGTCTCATCAGTTATTGTCGATATCCCAAAAACCTTCGCTAAGTCCCCTCCCTCTTTAAAAAATAAATAAAAAATAATTGTTCGCTCGCAATTGTGAATAAAATTAGTGTGCTTTTGATTAATACACACGAACACGAGTACACATTGTTCTCTCACCACGAGCATCTGCTTCTGTTGATAAAATGCATGTATTTAGAGCTTCGAGCGGGAAACCTATTGATATCACCATTAATTACTGATGCTGATTAAAACTGTTAAAATATCGATAAACGCTGACAACAGAATTCGATAATGAACGCATTTAACGATCTCGTACAGAATGAAAAAAAAAAATACAAGGAAATGAAATGAGAAACACTCCTGCGGATAATATTAATATTATTTTTATCATTCCCTATTATCTTACAATGATAAAACAATATTAGAAAGCATTATTTTTAATTTCTTTTTAATTTACTCGAGTTTCATCACAGTGTCTTGAATTTTTTTTGTAATTAAATGCAAATTTATAGCTTTTTTGTTATTTGAAGAATTTATTCTCATAGTGTACAATATTTTTTTTTGTATTTGTTTCGGAGTAGGATTCTTGTGGTTTTTAAATATGAAAAAAGTAAATGCCTCGTAATTATAGATATCGCGAGTCGGAGTTAGATAAATTAACGCGTGTTCCCAGTACTCGTTTTTCCGTTTACTCTCGACCACTTCTCCCTCTTTTTTCTTTTTTTTTCCTTTCCTGGTCTCCGTCACTCTCGCTCGATGTGCATGCTTGCCTGAAAACGGTCAACGTGTTTTAGTTTCGCAAGCGATCGGGCCAGGCGCTATTCGAGTAATACGCCAGAGCCCGAGTATCGTGCGTTGATTAGTTTATTTCGTTGCCGAGAGCGGGAATGAGTCACATCGCCAGAGCCGCGATACAGAGTGAGAAACAAATATTATTTTTAAAAAACATAATGAAAATGTATAAATTCGTGAAAAATATCAATATTGATATAATAGAAAACAATATTTCCGAGTCAACACGATAATTTAAAAAAAACTAATCCTCAAAATCAAATTACTTGAAAAATTCATTATCTACAAATAATTTAAAAAATGCATATGTAAAATTTACGTGTATCTATTGTTGAATATTTTTTATTACAAACGATTCTTAATAAAACACTTTTTTATTTTAGAATTTTATTTGGATTGATAGATTTTTTAGATATTTATTCAAAATGGTCAATTTGTTTTATTTAATTTGTCGAAAGATGTTTCATCGCATGAAAATATTTTAACATTCCATTTAGGCGATGGTATTTAATTTCCGTCCAGCGTAATGTGTATTTTGCTTGATATTCGAAAATATCGTTCATTGCAAGGGGATATGTTACGATTTTATTGTTTATTTTTGTTCTGTCAAACGTCGCAGAGGCGCAAGAAAATGCAGACGAGTACAGTAACGAGGTAGAACAGCTGCGTGGAGTTGTGGCGAGAAACGAGGAGGAGAAGCAGAGACTCGAGGCCGAGCTCGTTCAGGTGAAGGAAATGCTCCAGCGCGAAGTCGCACGCGCTGACTCCGAGGGCAGGAGAAGCGTAATCATTATCTCAGAATATAAACAAGTAAAGGCAACATTATAATGTATTTTTTAAAAAATTTTAAACACTTTTAATGAAAATTAAATAAAAAGTGATAATTAAAATAATGATTTTTAAGAATTATACGAAACGAAGGAATAATTATGAATGATTTTTTTTTTCAGATCTGCCAACGTCTCGAAGACGACTACAATTCGGCAAAAGCAATGCTTAGTGACTTAAGGGTGAGAAAAATTGTTTATAAAAAATGATAGAATTATTATTTTCATATATTAATTATTTATTCGTATATTTTTATCTTTAATTTCTCATGCAGATCAAAGTATCAAAGTGTGAAAAGTGCAGAGGAAGCGCGAACGAGACGACGACTCTGTTGACCGACATTTCGCACCCTTTGGAAAATCGAACGGATCCGATGCTTCACCGAGCACAGGAAAGGGTTCGAGAGCTGGAGCTCGAGCTTGCACAGACGAAGCTCGCTCACGTCGAGGCTGAATGTCGGAACCAAGTTAGTCATTAACTTTTATGCACTACGCTCAGCTCTTATTTATTCATTAATTATCTTTCTTTCATATTTATTTTTTGCTTTTATTTTCTGAACTTTCCTTTCAAGTGCGCTTGCAATTCGGACCATCCAACATTTCTGATATTCTCTCATTTTTTACGAATACAATTTTTTCCTTATTTTTTTCTATTTGGATATTTAATCAAAATTGAACTTTTACAATTCACATTTTACGTACATTCATAATTTATTAAACTATCTACAAAATTTGTTCAAGATTGTTGCATAAAAAAAATTTTTTTTTTAGGATTTGACCCACCAGCTCCACGCGACGGCCTCAGAGCTTCAAGCTGCACGCAACAGCTGGCCCTGGCTGAGTAAAACACTGTCAAGTATAAAGGAAGCCGCGAACAAGCGCGAACACATAGGTCCAGCGGTGCTGAGACGCGAGAGCGCGCCGAGCGGCGACATACGTCACACTTTGCACTCGCAAAGTCGGGACAATCTCAAGGAGATTGTGTGATGGGGCGAATAACGACAAGAGAGAAGAGAATGAGAAAAAAAAATAAATTCTCGGAAGAGAGATGGGCCGCGATCGGAGGGGCGCGTGGTCAGATCTCTATTGACGAAAAAAGGTAAAAAAAGAAAAATACCGAATTCGACTTCGCGCACGGAGCACCGTAGCACGAATTATTTTCTCCTGAAGACAGAAAATACGTTTATCATAAGTAGGAGTTAAGAAGAGAGAAAAAGTAAGAAAGAGGATGAAAAGAAGAAAAAGATACAGAGAGAGAGAAAATACCGCCGCTCCCAAAACGACACTATACGTTACTGATATTATATTTGGAAGACGATTAATTGTTAAGAAAAACTTTGTTACGTTTTACAAGTATATTCGTTTTTATTGAAGGTCCGATTACTTCTGTTGCGATCGGACAACGTGCATGCCATCGTCCAATTATTCACAAGCATGATTATTATCAATATTTTTTTAATTGATTTAATCATAATTATTACGTCGAATCACGAGATTGTCCAGGCTTGAGTTTTTAACTTGCTCCTTGTTTTCTCGATTATTTTATTTTTTCGTTTTAACACATCGACTATTGTCGTGGCGAGCCATCGCCAGAATCTTGTAAACAAAAGACACTCGTACTCGGTGTACGATTCCGCTGCCATAAAAATCCGTTTTTTTTTCAATTTTTTTCAATTCGTTCAATAAGGAGCTAGTTTTGGTGCGTGAAAAATAACGTCGATTGTAAGAATACAAACAAAAGATGGAAGGAATGAGACGCAGGACAAATATCCACGATACTAGATTTTTAGTATTAAGTGTATATGCAGTGTTTTGTATGAAACTAGTCTAAGGATCGCAAAGAGCGAGAGAAAGAAAGATTTGTGCGTGATGAGTAAAAAGTAGTAAGAATTTGTGGAAAATAATAACACACCAAAAAAGTCCAGAACGAAAAAAATTAATATTGTAACTTCATTCTTTTTCATTCAAATATCTTTCTGTAAAAAAAACGACAATTTATCAAGAAACATTCCAAATGAATTTCGACCCTCACATACTTCTTGGCATGCCGAAATTCCCTTTCACATTTCGAGACTGAGTCTTACCAGATTCGAGGGATGTGCGAACAATATCTTTTTTTATAATTACGGTATAATAATCTTATTTATTTTCTTATCTAAAAATGGCTTTTGAACGATTTAGCGAACAAATGAAATCTGCACATCCCGCCAATAATCCTAAAAGGTCGGAAAGGAGAATTTTTCACGTCTGAACGAGCGATCAGGAGATAATTTTTTAGCGCATAAAATGTTGATCGCCGACTCACAGTAAAAGCACCATGAAGAAAAAATGAGGGAGACACGTTCTATCCTTTGGTTATGAGAAGGAAAATCTATATATCACGGATTTCCATCTTCGGAGAACAATGTTCACGAATTGAGGTGCAAGAACGCACGCCTAACAAAAAGGAGGAAATCCATCGTAGCGGGAATAAAAAATAGTCGTGTGGGTCGTTAAATAATAATTGCGGAATCAAATATTTTAATGTAAATACCGAGGATAAAACGAAATATACCTTTACGCTTAGGCCAAACGCGACAAGTGTGTTCTTTAAAAAAAAATGCCCCCTTTTCTTTCCCAAAAACTTTGCTTCGACATTCGACGTATGCTTCGTTGAAAAAAACTCTTGAAAATCCACAGCATATTTACATTTTGCGATTGATTCGCGTGACCAATCGCTTGTGCTTTTTATTATCTCGCAGCTATGATATGCAGCATCAGTCTTGCAATTTTTTCCCACTTACACATAGATCAGTCTCGATAAGAACAAAAAACAAAATATAAAAAAATAGTAGTTTGGTAAAAAAAAAAATATTAGTATTTTTATCGAGACCACGACGAATGAAATCAATGAACATAAAAAAATACTGGGAAATATCATTCGCACCTCATCACACTTTCAACAAATATAACGTAATTATAAACTATTCAAAATGTCAACTTATCCTCAATGAAGAAAGATAAGAAATGAATACTCGCCCTTTCAGAAACATTCGAATATTCAGACGAGAATGAATAATGGCCTAATCGTAAGAAAATATATGACAAAGTTTTGTGTCTTTGAATTCATCGTAAAAACGACACGAGTTCGTCCAGCGTCTCGACTTTTCCCGTTACTAATCTTTGGAAGAACTCTCAGTATCCGGAGGACCTGAAAAAATGTTTATGGCGCTGAGTCCATCGTTTCCTCGCTACTTCCCGTAGAAACATCAGCTGCGTTCTCGATATTAGAATCGCCATCCTCATCTTCCTCGTTCTCGTACTGACTCTCGTTCTCTGAGGAAGAGCTGTCAAATCCTTCGTCCAACTCTGGTAAACCGGCATAAACAGCAACCAGTACGTCTTCAGGATTATCTCTAAATTCGTTCAGTCGTCGACCATTTCTTCTTTGAAGAATTCTCAAGAGCCACACCGGAAAATCATTTTCAACGGCGTAAATGTCGTTCTCATTCTCGATGTCGTTCTCCAACACTTCTATCAGAGGTTGCAAATCGTCGTCGAGATCATTTTCCGGAATAACCGCTGCATAGTTATTTCCTTCACCGTCTCTGTTGTTATTTGCCAGATCACCGTTTTCCACCTCCGCGCGCTCCAGAAAACCAGGATGCGGAACTTCCTCAACGCTCGGCGACTCCGAGTCCGATATCCTGTCCTGTGCGATACTCGACAAATCGTACTCCGGTGTCGTGTCCTGCATTGACGACGAGTTTGGATACCCGGAGTCCATTATCTCGGGCGACCAACTGTTCGGTGGAGTCTCTACTCCTTCTGGACTAGGCGCTTTCCTTTTTTTCACCTCTATCAATTCCTCCTCGTTTGATTTCCTCGCCGTCTTATGTTCGTTCATGGGACTCGTCGTTGTTTTCAAACATAAATTTGCAGGTGCCTTCTGCCGCTCAAACCGCATCGCGAGTTCATTCGTCGCGGTGTTGACAATATTTTTAGAAGCATTATCTTCCTCGTGATCGTTTTCAGGCACGCTCATAATCTCCTCCTTTTCAATGAATTTTTCCTTATGATTGTATGTGTTAGAAGATTTCTTGCTTGCTGAAGATTCTTGTGGTGTATTCTTCGAAAAATATTCATTGTGTTCATCTCGTCTTGAAGCGTCGAGATCAATCCTTGGCGAGCTTGTCGACTGTGGTCTGTTTGCATCGATTCTACTCGACAAGTGACTAGAAGAAAAAGTCGGTGCTGACAAATTCGCATCTGTGGAACGATTCTGTAAGGAGTCCTCGAAAGACCTCTGTAGCTCCGTACAATCGAAACTGGAGTCAATGTCATCTTGAGGACACAAATCTGGCTCATCGTTGCGAGAGGATTCCAGGAAAATACTGCACACGCTGACTGGCTCGCCGTTGCAACTCGTATTCGGCGTGACTGTTGAGATTATTGTAGTTCTTGGATTGAGAAAGTGGATTGAGGTTTGATCATTTGGTGATACAGGAGAGAAATCCGAATTTCGACTGACTCTAGAACTTTCGAGAGCGCTCGATTCTAAAGTTGGTGCAAGACTAGAAAAGTGCTCAGGTGTATCGAAAGACGGAACGTGGGACACATTCGTGACTTCAATTCCCTCGAAATCAGAAGTATCAATTGTTCTTGATAAAGAAAATTCTACCCTGGGTATATCTTCGAAATCATTATTCGAAGGAACTTCATTCAAGCTCGATAGGACTGCAGGAATATCGTTATTGTCCCAACATTCCTCGTAATCGCCCTCTACGTTGTCTTCTCTCCATGTTCCAGAATAATGGTCATCATGGTTCGGAGGATTTGAGGACAAATCTTCCAAATCATAGCCCTCGATATCGTCATTATCAAGTTCATTCTCCTCGTCACGTTCATCGTCAAAATCGGAATAAGTCGAGAGTTCTGGCAAAAGAATCACGGCTTGTTCACCCTCATCAACAACAGTCCAACCACCATTCACTAAAGCTTCTCTCAGGACTTCCGGTGTTACGGAAATATGCTCGACATTCTCTAGACTTTTCATCAGAGAATTCAACGGTAGACTCTCCACGGATTCGAAATTATTCAACATAAATGACCTGATGTAATAAATAGCCTCTCCAAGAATTTTTTCCTCGTCTGATCGGTTGTCCACATACACAGGAAATTCCTCATGGACGATTAACTTTAATAGATCCCTCGATCCGCAAATTCTTTCCGGTTTTGACATGCAGACTCGGGTAAAAATTGCCATTTGCGAACAAGATCCAAGTTCCTCCGTTCCTGGAGGCCCCGAACCGATTCCGTCGAAACTGACCTCGTATTCGGGATATCTGCTTACAATGTTATTTGCCCTGCAAGGAAAGAATATTTATAATAAAAAATTATAACACTTGTGCATTAAGAGAATCCTTTTTCTCACCAATCCTGAAATTGTTCTCTAGTCCACTCAAATTTATGATCCCAGTGTCTGAAATCGTTACCCAAATTTGGGAACAGAACATTGAAATCAGCGTTTGGTGTTGTTATTATTGCAACCAGGGGTTTGATGAATCCAAAAACATTGTAAGGAAAGTCCATAAGGTCATCGGGATAAAGATGCTCAATTCTAGAAAATTCATAATTGTTATAAATTTGAATTTCATTAAATACGATTCAATTATAATAAACTTAATCGTGGTACACATAGATTCTTAAAAGTTCATAATTATCTTAAAAGTAATGAAAAATCATATTTACAATTCTATTGCGATAACTGCGTCGCTATCCGCCAATCTTTCATCCTGATGCGTAACACTTCCTTCGTAAACATCTATTGCCAAAGGAGTTGGCCTCTTTTTTAAATAATCTGCATTTAGAGGTGCCGCTTTGTACTTGAAACGCTCCAGAGTGTCTTTGTCTATGTCAACACAGAGAATTTCCTCGATGCTTGATATGGTTTTCAGGTAAACGACAAATGCTAACTCCGAGCAGCCAAAATCTACAACCTGTCAGAAGATACTCGTTTTAAAATTTTTTTCTTAAAAATACGATTCAGTTGTTATTGAAAAATTGATCAAATTTTCATCATTGTTGTCTCCCAAGAGGACGAAGAGAAACCGAACCTTTTTGATTTTTTCTTTATACTCCGAATCCTTGAGAACTTTGGAGACAGCTAAATAACGCTGTATATACGCAGGCGGTGAGAACCGCGGTGCTTTCGTAGTATCATCGTAATCATCTTCAAGCGGATCGTATATTTTGTGACGTTTGTTTGGAAGATCGTTAAGAGCCGGCGTGCAGGACTCCGGCACTTCGTTTTTGCGTTTGCCACACTGATAATTACTGTAAACCATTTTCCCGATGAAATAAACAAGTTGAAAAAATATGATAATCATTTTTCCGTCGATCGACAAGCTTTAACAATCCGTGAAAATGCGTTTTACATTCCGGTGAACAAAGCAACATATCGGGTAATGGCGGCCATATTGTTGTTGCTCCCAATGGCGCTCAATAATCTTCCGTCTGATTGGTTGAGAAGTTCATTTGAATAGACCAACCGCCGTTGGCGTTACAACTCGCAGTTTTTGTCCTTTCGTAGTTGGCGACTCTGATCTCAGGTGAAACAACGACGATTGCTGCTCAATGCTCAAATGCTCGTTCTTTTCGTAAATTTTGGAAGAAGTGCAGGGTGAGCGAAATAAAATACAAATCCAGGTCAGTCGTATATTATATATTTATACTTTTAATTTATTTCATGGTTCAATAATATTAAAAATAATACAATTATATATATATATATATTTATATATATTTATCATTGATGTTGATAGCAGTCTACATGGATTTTTTTGCTAAACCAAGCAACGGCGTTTGCACGCGCGACGAAGCGTCTCGCGCATCATTATCATCTTCTCTCGTATAAATTATAGTTATCATTTATCATTGACTTTCGCACTCATATCGCTCTAGCTTTTAATTTATAATCTTATATATTTATATTTTTTTTACTCGCAATAACAAGCTTCAGTATCGCATTCGCGTTTCTCGGACGAGCGGATCCTCGTGGTCAGTCAACGTCAATGCTCGCGACTTTTATTTATTCTCTGCCATCTTTATCGATTTTTCGTACATCGAAAAAATATTCAACGACGGTAAATCGTCTCTCAAAGTCGCCTTATCAATTTCGCAATAGATTCTGATCCCGAAAAAAAAATATCGAAAAGTTTTTATTTTGAAAGATGAAAATGTATTTTCATCCCTTTGCTAACTCTCTCAGCGCTCTCTCGTGTTAGTAACGTACACTAACGTACTTTTTTTCGTTATTTCCTCGCTCGTCCGAAAAAATTGGCCAAGATTTAACATTTCTCATCTCAATCACTTTACCACTTATTATTCTTGTTTAATTACATTCTTTTATACGCATTTAATACACGCTCGGACCTATACAAACTCGATCGCGATTAATTCATCGCTGATCCTTATTTTTATCATATTTATGATATTAATATAATGATAATAATATTAATTATATTATGCAAGAGATCGCTTAGCGGCCGTTCGCGTCGACAGCCCTCAGGAACATAAAATTCACTTTGACATTAATTCATCAGAAATTTTCGTTACAACTCTTCATCGTGCTATCTACAAAAAAAATTGTCATTTGTCTATATACTTGTATATATATGTGTACTTTTATATATACTTTTATATGAATATTTTCGTTGGCACTGCCGTACGAACGCGATTCAGTGTCGAAGGCTTTTTGTTTTATTTTTTATTTTTTTTGTTTTTCTCATTATCGGATAGGGAGGAAAATATTTTTTCGAAAAATCGCTCGATACTATTTAAGTGGAAATTATCTTTTGGGCTTTTTCATTCAAATCTCGGTGCGATCGCTCATCATTTTTATCTTTTGAAGATAGAAAAGCGCCTCTCGTGGAGCTTATTTTTTAAAATTCTCTATTTTAAAATTTGTTTATGTATATATATATTTTTTTTGTATATCGCGTGCTGTAGAAATTTCGAACTTACGGAGTCATCTTCGAGGGACGAAGAGAAAGGGAAGAATGGTTTTTTTTGTGTTTTTTTAAAAGACTTTTCAAAGCTCGAAGGTTTCAAATGCTGAAGGTGAAAATCGGAAAAGAACGCTCGAGTAAAAATATTCGCAGTCCGATCACTAAAATTGAGCTTCAAACGGTTTTCCTCTTTTCTCGGCTCGATTATTACGAACGATCGTATAATTGACGAAAGGGATTCAAATCTGGTCGATGCTCACTTCAATTTGGCACGAGAGCCACGATTCGTCGCTAATCTATTTTTTATTTTATTTTTTTTTTCAACGGAAATCCACTTTTAAGAAATAATTATTCATTTTGAGAACAACAACAATTTGCATTATTTTCATCCTCAAAAAGAAATATTTATTCTTCGCAAGTGTTTTTTTTTCTTCAACAATAAAAGCGAGAAAGTCGGAAAAAGTTGACCTCGCGGGTCTCGGCTTCGGGCGAGCCATTCGCGAAAAATATATCACAAAGTTGGCTTCTCATGCGAAGCGAGAATTTTGGGATTCAGCGTAAGATTCGTGGAAATTCGGGGAAGTAAAAATTGAATGAAAAAAATTTGCGGTGAGGAGCAAAAATTATGAGTGTATTGTCGGGGACAGTCGATCTCAAGCGTATGACTGATCGAGCGAGATCGCAATTTTGTTTCCCTTCTCGACCCAATTTCTGAGCCTGCCGCGTAGCTCCTCGAGGCTCTTTGATTTTGCCTTGTTGATCCTCTTGTATTTGACATCTTTTGGCTTCGTGACGGATCTGTGATTACTCATAACCCTGTTGTATGTGACCTGTGCCTGCTGGCTCGAGCTATTTTCCTCCCGCGGTCGCTCGTTTATCGGCGCGTCCGCCTCTTGCGCGAGACGCTCGAAACTACCGTAAAGTTCTTGGAGCCCGCGCGACTTTCCACCCTGACCGGTCTGAGCCGTCTTCAGCCTTCTATCGTCCCTCGACGACGTGTCCGTCGACTCCTCCTGGTTGTTCTCACTGTCCGCGTCCTCCTCGACCGAGTAGACCGTCTCCAGGATCTCCGGCCTTCGGAGATAACCGTTGCTCCGTCGCATCGACGAGTATTTGTTCGAGGGCTCGACCGCATCCGAGACCGATCTTATCACCGTTACCTCCGTTATGTTCGAACGAAATCTAGAAAAAAAATTGATGATTGATATTTTTTTCATTTTCATTCATTTATTTCTTACTAATTTATAAACCAAAATTTGCTCTACAATTTGTGGAACTCCAGAGAGTTTGAAAAAACTGAGGGTGATAGAAATTAGAATGAAAAAAAATTAACTAAAAATTTTGTGATTAACTAATTTAACAAAATGAAAGAATTCATATCAATGGAACGCATCATTGACCGTCGTCGTAATTTGATTAGAGAACAATAATGGAAAAACTCGTCAGAATGTATAATGAGAACATTATGTAAATAACAAAATAACGATATATTTCATTTTTATCCGTATGATTATCAGGAAAAAGAAGAAAACGTATTATCTCTTGGGCTGAAGGTCGATGGTCCATTTCAAAATGTAACTAACGCGACAGTCAATTTTTAAAAGATTTTTAGTTTTTTACTAAAACTTTTTTAATGACAAGAAATTTCTAATCTGTTTGCTTTACAACATTAACAATGAATTTTTTGTAAAAAACTACAAGAAGAATCGCTAAAATTTTAACTTTCATTATACAGACTACAAAATAATTTGAATGTTCAATAAAAGGAATAGGAAGTCCAATGCACTCGATTCGTAGTAAATAATAATAAATAATAAAACGAATGAAAAAAATTCTAAAAAAGTATCAACTAATACCTCGGTGGTGCGGGATCATCCGCTGCTTCCTCGAGGACGACGGCGCTGTCGCTGTCACCGAGACTATCGAGGCGATCGAGAGCATCGCAAGGCGGTGAATCTCTCGTGCTGTTGTTTCTCTCGGCCAGACGATTTTGCAACTGCCGAATTACTCGCTGCTGCCGCAAAATAATTGCCTCCCTTTGCGCGAGGCTCGCCTCGATCTCCTTCTGTTTTCTGCACAGTCTCGATTCGAACAGTAAAAGCTGCGACGACAATGTCCGCAGCTGTTCCGCTTTTTCTCTCGTGAGTCTCGCTACGAGATCCTCCTGCAAGATAATTAAAAATTAAAATATATAAATAAAGAATTCATTATTTGGATGAACAAAAAAGACGGTTAAATATAATTTTGAAAATTTGTTTTGTCCTTTTGTCGAACATCTTTGAAAATTCATGAACATTGTATAACTAATAAAAATCACTTCATATAACAAATTGACAAAATTTAGCATTTATTTTTTGATTAGGAAGTTGACATTATTAAATTACTGTTGATCTTATTCAAACAATTTTTATATTATTAATTACTTAAACAATAAAAATCAAATTTTCAGATTGTATTGTTTAAACTATTTTAAACGAATTTTGAAGACAAATTTATTTTCCCGCAAGAGGCAGCGATACATTCGGACATCTTCAGAATTTCATGTGCTATCAATTTTACGGTAATTCGTTTCTAATTTGGTACAGTTTGTTAATATAATGAAAGAATATCTTCCCAGAACTATTTTTGCAATATTTTATTGGAAATTTCTCACAGAGCTTTCACTTTGATGTTAAATATATTAGATTTCATAAGGTTAATTTAAAAAATCATTTTCGCTAAAGTGGACATTACAGATCTCAAAAAGCACGATATCACGGATGGTTTAATTTTGCGGTACAAAATGTACAAAAAGGAAAGAGGGATACACGTGTATCACCGCGGAATGGCATTGTCAGTGGACAAACAGTTTAGTGACGGACGTAATTGGATTCTTCAACGTAGGTGCAAGCGATTCTGCGACCAGTGCGGATGAGTCGGAAATTTAGTTCAGACAAACACTGGAAAGTCCGGTAACCGGATTCTCCGGAAACTGGCTTCATACTGGATTTCCGAAGCAAACAATGAACTAGGAATTCGAGGGATCAGTGAAAATGTAGAAAAGATACTAGTCGCAAAAAAATTAAGAGCTAAAAAATATTCGAACACGGTTAAAGAAAAATTTGAATCTGATAGTCCAAAAAAAGATGATCTTATCAAATTTAAACCTACAGAAAAATCGATGCAGAATTTAAAAAAAATACAAACGCAACTCAAAATTTAAATATAATTTTAAATTAAATTAAATCTAAAAAAAATTAAATTAAAAAATTTTGCGTATGATATAGAAATCGGAAATTAGTTTAGCAAAATCCAAATCCAGGTGAATAGAGTGAAAATCTAATGGAAAATAGAATCCACAGTTGGAAAAAGTCTAATGTAAGCCCAGTTGAAGATAAAGATTCGTCTTGGTAAAGAGGATAGGGATAAGAGAGGCGTTGAATAATGTAGTAAGCAGGGGTTATTACCGGGGATAATGGAAATGAAGGGTGGCAAAGGCGAATAATTTACCTGCAATTTAAGAGTCCTCCGCCAGGCGAGCATTTGATGCGCCTGGGCCCTCTGCCTCGCCCTCAACGCCGCGATAACGGACTTGGCCTCCTCCAGTGACGTCACCTCCACCTCTATGCTCTCTCTGTTAAGTTCGTGACTGTTTATCGCTGTGCAATCGTTGCTGATACGTTCGTCCGACAGGCTCGCCAGCGGATTACTGTTCTCCAGCGTCGTCTCGTCGAAGCTAAAATCAAAATTGATCCTAAACTAAATAATTCCATTTACAAATATCGAAAAAAAAATATTTTATTGGCAATTCGCTCATCCATGATATTTGTTCATTCAATACGGTGAAATCGCTTCAAAAGTTCGATCGCTTGGATCCTACTTCTCGTTTCAATTCTAAAGGAAAGTTTCATTGTGCATACATTTTTAACAAATGAAAAAAATTTGCCAAAAATATTTTTACAATTTTTTTCATCACTTTTAAATTGTTTAAAATTTTAGTTTATTGTTATTTTACAAATTTTACAAAATATTGCTTTCGTAATTTATCTGAAGAGACATTTTCTTTTATGTGTTTTACACGTCAACATAATATATGACAATTTATGTAGAATAACAATAGTAATAACAGTAACTTGATAGAATATGCATTCGTTCAGGAGTCCATTAATCAGAGTCGAGTGGACATCATTGTTTCTGTCCGGCTATTCGATATTTATCACCGCGAAAAAATCAGAGATTGCACTCCGAATCGGTACATGCGTATACTCGAGTGAAGAGTTTGTCAATACGAGAATTACCCTTGCAGCAAACACGTGACGCGAGATGTTTCTTCCAGTTGAAAGCTCTCTCCGTATTTATCGAATTTTCTGCAGTATGCCGACGTTTTTTTAAATTTTTCTCTCCTTAATTACTTCAATAAATACAACATGCTGTTTGTATTAAATTTTATTACACAAAAATTTTAATAATTTTCTTTACACTATGAGAGCTATTTTACAGTGTTGGGAAAATTGTTGATTTATTGATTTTCTTGAAATTTTTCAAAAATTATCTAAAATATAAAACAAGTGAACACCATTTATTCAATATCCTTCAATAACAGAAGATTTTATACAATTTTTTATGGTTTTTCGATTCCCTATAAGGTTTTCATGCGAACTTGCATTTTCCATTTCTGTCCCAAGAAAACTTTCAACATTGCATCGCTGTTACATTCAGATGCATATTTGTTTTAAAATTGCGTAGAATATTGATGGTTTTGTATCATAAAATTTAATCGACGAACAATTTGTTGTTCCTTTAATTTTTGCAGTCCCAATTCGAGTGATATAATTTGCATTATGACTCGTTTTTATGACTGCTTCCTATAATGCAATATCGGAGAAAAGTGTGCGTGTTTGAGGTAGATAATTTTATTCCAGAGCATCGTTCTCCCCAGCTGCCATCTGGCTCTTTTACTCGTTATCGAACACCTGCTAGTTTCACAGTGGAACATGGCGGACGTTGAAGATCGCACGGATACCCGCGCCTTCTGACCAACTCAGCTCTCCCTTCAAAAAATTGCGAGCCACCAGGTAACGGAATTAAAAAAAGCACAATAAAGTCGCAATTTATAATTCTCATTTATCATTCAACAATATTCTCTCTATTTATTTCATTCTACGCGTCAATGCGATTTAATATTTCAGTATAATATTCAATCGAAATATTTCAAGCAAAAAAATGTAATAATGCGAAAAATCTTGGAAAAAAAAATCTCGATCGTTAAAAGGAAAAATCTGAGTTCTAAAACCGTCTCTCAAGGATAAGAATTCTTTGAAGAGCTTTTCTTTCACGAAGAAGAGCTTAAGTTTCCCCCTTCCGAGTTCGCTTCTTCGTCTAGACGCGATATGAATAAAATATCCCCTTGCATTTTTTTCCCCCCGATTGTTGTATTAAAATTTTCAAGAGTAGATGACGCGTTAAGGGAGGGCACCGAAGAACCGGAAACTGTCAATTCTCATTTGCGAATTTATATCGTCGAGGGACGAGGATTAAAAAAATTCTCGCTCCGTCTTTCCGTTCCATCTTCATTATCCTAAATTTAGCGCGTCAGTAATTTCCCATTTTTTCCTTATTCGTTCCTCTTATGGAAAAATTATTGTTGTTATTATGATTTATTTTTGAGTTTCTAGGATTTCATCGTGCATTTTATTATCGATCGGTGCATTATCCTGGTTTTTATGATATTAATTCGTGATACGGTCGCTCGCTGAAAAACAAAATATTTCTGGACCGTTAAATCGTCTTTCATAGGCTTTGACTTTATGATTTCGATCTCTAGCCCCTCGTTGACTTCTTTGCTCGAGAGATCAGAGCTTCGTGCGAGCTCTCTCATATACAGGTTCTACAGATCAAATTGGCGACTCGTGCGGAACGAGGCTTAAGGCTCGGGGAATCTCTCTGTAAATTTTCCTCTTTCCTCTCTCTCTCTCTCTCCTCCTCCCATGTTTACTGATTATCGATCAACCCGGTTACCCAGCGACCACGATGCTTCGATGAACACTTTGACTTCATCAACTGTGATCGTCTGTTGTTTGCGAGATCAATATTTGTCGCACTTATCTTCCGAAATTTCGAACTTCATCACTTTGTATCCTGCTCATCAAAGACGATTACTTTTTTCTATTATTTATACAAGATTTTATAAATATTTTTACTTGAAGAAATGAAACAGTATTAGGTGAACAAATTTTCGAATCGCAAAGAATTACGTCTTTGAAGAAAAATGTTTTATTGAAGAAAAATAAGATAAAGAAAATTATCAAAAAATTTCGTAAGTAGAAATAGAAAGTTTTCGGAAAATTTCTGAGTATTTGAATTAAAATAATGACTGAAAGTGGACAACGAACAGGTTTTATATCACTTTTTTATTCAATAAATGAAAAAGTGGAAAGAATACTATTACGCTGAGGATTTACATGAAAAATGGTCCTAAAATCGAGGCAACGAATATAAGCTGAATCCTGACGGGGTAAACGCATTTGGGGTCTGGCAGAATTTCGTTTGTGTTGCAAATGGATGCTCGCACTTCTACGTATCAGCGAGGGAATGATTTATTCCAATCAACGATGGGAATACGCGAAATGTAAAGTGATTACCGGTTAAGCTCGTGTATTGTGTCGTATCTTGCGCAATCAAGTTTCGTGTAATTGCGAGAATGAGCAGAACCCTCGCTCGAATTTTTGAACTTTTCTCATCTAACTCGAGATAGACTCGATGTTTTGGGCCACATAACATTTTCCAAAAATTTTCGAATTTTTACGAATGTTTTTTTCTGAGCCAGAAGTATGCTTTTTGATGTAATTTCGTTTGTCGCCGGACACGAAGAGATCAAAATTCACGTTAGTAAGACCACGACAATTTTATTTCCGGGAAATTTGCATGTTGGACCATAAAGTATATTTTTTTAATAATAGAATTTATAAATGACAATACATTTAATTTGTGATTTTTAATAATTTATATACATTTTGTTTACTTTTTTTAAAATCGTATTTTAATTTTAATTTTTACTTTTAATTTTAATTAGCGAAAAAGTGCGCGCAAAATCGGTGAGAATCAAGCCGTCGGTTTCACGTGCAAGAGAACGTTGTTACGGTAAAACCGATCGTGTGCGACAGAAAAGTGTGGATAAAACTCGAGAGAAAAAATATTCTCTCCGATCTAAACGCGGAAAATGTTTTTTTTTTCTAACTATAGTTAAAAATGGAATTCTTGCAAATATCAGTTCCGAAGCCAATGGTAATTTCAGGCTACGTGCCAAATTGGTAGAAACCAGAATAATTACGTTTAGGCCATTACCGTTACGCAACTGATACGGAACTAAATTTAACAGAGAGTCAATCGATGATCGATCGTCTCTCAGCCGCCATCAGACGAGAAAGAAAACTGAGAGGAAGGAAATAAGAAAAAGGAGACAAAGTTCATTTTTTCCTCCTTGCTTTTTACCTCATCCTCGCATTTAATTAAGCCATTTTTATCCAAGAAACGAGGCTATACATTAAACTCGTTATCTCGGTACCTCGTTTGTCGAAACAGATTCTTTTTTATTAGGAAAAATTGCTTTTTTAATTAACATGAATATACATTTCCCGTTAAGGAGCAAGTCAATATAAAACTAGTACATTTTGCGTCGTATAAATTTCGTATCAATTTAATGATTTTTTTCAAATATTATGAATAAATCAATAATTATAAATGAATTATAAATATATTAATTTATCATGAGACAAATTTCATAAAATTCTTTCGATCAATGAAGCATCTTGATAATTAAACAAGTAATTTTTCATCCAAAGTTTTTAAGATTGACCAAATTTTGTAAACCATTGAAAAAATTACGTACAAGTGCTCGAACGTAATTTTAATGATTTTCGACGAATTCAGCGTCGTGCCAAGTCTAATGTGTTCGAAGTAATACGTGCGCTGAATCGTCGTTCATCATCCCGAGCTTTCGTTGGCCCCGCGGTCTACAATGGGCGGGGGTGAGAGAGGCGGGGGGGAGCCAAAAAGCGTGAAAGGAAACAAAATTGTAAAGAAAGTACAGCGAAAAAGAGGAATTTTCCTACCGAAGCCATAACATTTGTGCATTTTGGTCTGCGTGTGTTCTCTATTTTTTTTTCAATTTTATTTGTTTTTTTGTGAATGTGTGCGGGGAACGATAAAGCGCCATTCGTGGCTCAACTTATCTGTCTTATCCTCGCTTTTTCCTCTCTCCACCGGAATCCTTGCGAACTTTTGTTCCCGGCAACGCTCTCTGCTCCCTTTTTTTTGTCCATCGCTCTACCCGATACACTTTTCCCGATTGGAAAACGGGCGCGCGAAAAGAGAACTCGCCGTGTGATTCTCGCGTAAATTTTCACCCGACCGAGCGAACATTTTCGTATCCGCCGACTTTTTTTTTCTCCATTTACTTCCTTTTTTTCTCTCCTCCGCGAAAGTTCTCACGTTGGGAAAATTTGTTCCGATCTTCGATTCCTCGAGACTTTTATTTCATTCTTCTCTTTTTAAGTATCTTTTTAGCTCTTTCGTTCGCTTCACCGTTAAAGTCCCGACCCGAAGTGCCGCGTCCGCTTCCGACGACGCGCGAAATGCAACTGCCGGAGCATCGAGTTTGCGAATTTCTGTTCCCGCCACTCTCTTTGCCGCACCTTCGCGTACACTCGCGTAACATCGCCGGTGAAACAACTTTGTTCCGAGAGAAAGAAAAATATATACACAGAGCGAGAGGGGAGAGAATAACGGAAGGAAGTAAAGGGGAAAAAAATGTCAGAAGTACAATCGCTCTTAGCCTGCGGTGAAATTCTCCCCTCGCTCAAACTTTTTGGCGAAAGAACCAAAAACGCACGGGACCTTTGCGTGCGCTGAAAACAAATTGGCCCGAAAATCGACGTTGCGCTAAATTTCGTGAATAAAATTCCCATTTCGCAAAAGATTTACCGATATTGATATCATGCAAATTTGCTGTTACATACTTTGTAACGAAATTTGTGAGAATAAAGTTCATGAACATAACATTTTAAAAAAAATTACAGTTATGTGCACTCATGTATACTGATAATTGCATTTTAATGGTATTTTCTGACAATATTCATTACATATTTACATATTTTGTTCAATCACAGAAGGAATATGAAAAATTCATGAAAAATACAAATTTCATTTTTTTACCAAGTGCAATATTAAAAAATAATTTGTAGACCATCGATCTGAATTTCCATGCAGTATATACAAATATTGACAAAAATTAGCATGAGCACATCCGAAAGATTGAGATAAAAGTACTTTGGAAAATTAATTAGCTTTAACTCGCGAAAATGCAAATGTGCGAATGTCACGAAGACATTTTTTTTTTGCGATGTGTTTTTTTTTTCACAAAAGTTTTTGTGGACACAGCCATAACGTGTGACGTGTTTTATGGTGCTGAGAGCGTTATCACTCGACGCGAATCTCAGGTTGTGGCGAACTCGCCGTACGTTTTCTCGTACACTTGCATGTGTACGCGCGCGTTCGAACGAACGAAGAGAACGGAGGCAGAAAAAAGCAACCCCTCGTTTTTCACCCTCGCTCACTCATTCACTCGCATTCTTCTTTTTTACCCTTTCCCTTTTTTCTACTTTGTTAATTGCCCGCTTTTTTTACCTCCGAGAAAAAAAAATCCGTTTATTAGGAAATTATTTGTGTACACGGTGAAAGTACAGTCGGGATCAAAAATATTTTCATGCGCGTTATTTTATTTTTTTTTACAAATTAATAGAGAGAGAGCGAAAGAATTGATAATGTTACCGAAAAATATTTATTTATTTTAAGCTAATTTTATAAGAAAATTATTTTTTTAAAATTAATTTATTTATTAAAAATTGAAAACGCATAGATAAATTTTTATGCATTTTTTTTTATTATATTAAGAAAGAGGTTTCGATTTTTATTGAAATTTCTTCCTCCAGAGTAATCGAAGGTATATTACGGAGGTCCGTGAACCTCGGAGTGCGAGATGCAACTGCTGCCAAATCGTAGATCGGGCGGCCTCGGCGCGCGCGTGTACGTGATCGCGGTGAAACGTCAGGAGGGTTTTGCACTCTCATTGACGTCGTCTCGGAAGTTTGCACGCGAGGAGACGAAACGGAGGCATCACCACATTTTTTCGAGCTCTTTTTGCGAAGGCAAAATAAATCCCTGTATGAAAAGGAATTTGAGCTAATATAAAATATATGAGAAAAGTTATCCCGAAAGCACTCAATTAGTGACGAATCAATTCACACGGGTTTTAAAAACTTCGAATCCGCGTGAATTCGAAAGCGGCGGAAGATTCATCCGCTCGAAAGGGTCGCGTGAACGGGGAAACAGCCATCGGAGGACATTCAGCCGGCGAATTAATCGACTCAAAACTCTTGGAAAAAATGTCGGGAAAAGACTAAAAAAAAATTAGTGAATAGTGAAAGGAATGAGAGGAGGATAAAAATCTCCCCCGTGACTTTTCCTCGCGTCAAAGCGAACATTTCCCTTCACAGCCGAGTCTGCGACCACTTCGCTTTGATGGAGGCAAACTAACAAGTGGAAAGAATACTCTCAGGATCCTTTGAACGTGACAGAGGATGTTGCGAGCTCCGGAGCATAGGCGAGAGAAACAGAAAAGTAGCCTCTGAGAGCGAAAGAGAGAAAATAGAGAAAAAGGAAAAAAAAAGAATGAGCAAGAATCTTGAGGATAACGTACTGACAAAGGAAGCCCTGGGATGCATTCCTTCCGTTACACGAGTCAAAAATCTACGTGACGAACGATGAAGAAACATTTTTCCCGAGTGACGCTGCGAGAAAAAGGGAGAAAGCTTTTTCATTTTTGTTTTCATGCTTTTTTACTTTTTCTTGCAATTTTTCTTTTTATCCTCGTGTACATATCTTTGCACGATGCAAAAAGTGTATTCGTGTTTCGAGAGTAAGTCGAGCGTACTCTGTACAACCGAGAATCGTTTTCGAGTTCAAGAGAACTTGTCGAGGACATTCGAACTAAATAATTCGGCATCGAGGATCTCGGTAGAGGTTTTTCGGGTTAAAGAGCACGAGGAAAGGACCTGAGGGTATTTACGTCTTTCATAGGGTGGAATTCCCGATTTCAAGGGTTTTAAAGGAGTTGCTGCTATCTCGGACTTCGAAAAGGAAGAATTTACGTTTTAAAGGGTACACGAGTATTTTATGTCATTTTGAAGTCGGGGTGAAAAATTCAGGACTCGAAGATTCTTGAAATCCACCGAAATCTAATATTAAACAAAAACGCAAATTTACAATTCGAAGTCCTCACGGACAAATGTCCCTCAATAATACAAAAGACACGAAATTCATGATTCAGAGACTTCACGAACATTTTTCATCCCTCGATAACTCCGAGAACAAAAAAATTCACGATTTGAAGACTCGATAAAATGTGTTACCATCGGTAAACTCTGAAAACATACAATTTGAGCTCAAAAATGTGGTCTCTCTTTGAGCGATAACTCGATAAAATCGTCTCCCCCAGAATATAAGAGAGAAAATCGTTCCACTTTGGCAAATGTCGCACATCTCGTATAATTCGTCACGATTTTTCAGAAAATCCTGATCACGTTCAAAAATGGCAAGGGATTCGGGACGTTACGATGTTAAATCATCGCCAGAAAACTGACAAACGAATACGAACAAAAAAAAAGTGTCTTTTTTTCATTTTTGAAATGATAAAGTACGCGGAGGAGCGCACTGTGAGGACCCATCAGAGGGAAAAGGAGGAAGAATAATCGTGCACCGAATTCGAGTCGCGGTTGCTTCGTCTCGGATGAATCCACTCGGTGAAAATATCACGTCGAGGTACGAAATATATGCTCTTTGAGAACTCGCAGATACGACAGAGCTTTTATTTTCTTTTTTGCGTACATTTTTTCCAAATATACGTGCATACGGATATATTTGAGACACACTCGAAGCTAAATCCTTTTTTCCAATTGCTTGAGCTCGATGTTGCGTTCCAATCTCGATTTTTTTCTCTGTTATATTTTTTCCCTCGATTCATAGTTCGTTTTTTTCTGCTTTATCTACTTTCTGGTACGCGGAGGATGCATTTTATTCCTACAAATTTCACGAGATCCTGACGTATGAATTTTTCTAAGGATTTCGTCAGAGCTTTCGTTGCCACAAAGCCACTTCAGACCAGACAAGCTTCATCGTTATCAGTCCTATTCAGACATCGTTTTGTTATATATTTGTCTTTCTTCTTTCGTATAGATGGCTGCTTTAATAAGAAATTACTGGAAATCGAAACGAAACGTTAAAATTGGAAAAGTTCGATTTTTTTCAGTATAGATATACATATGGTAATTCAGTAATACTTGAAAGGGTTTTTATTTACGTTTATTTTTTTATGGGAAGAGGAAACAGAAATTTGCACGTATTGAATGATCGCGGGAGTTTCGAAGGGAACGAAAGCGATCGCGGGGAACAAAACGAGAGTACGGAACGTTCGCCATTACTCCGCTCCGGATACCTCCGGAAATAATGAATATTTTCTCCTGCATAATTTAGTCCGCACATACGTGCGCTTATGTACGAAATTACATGGAAGAAAATATTCATTATATTATGTACAGTGCTCGTACCTCAATAAAATACACTAGCGTCAAAAAGTTCGAGGAGTCGACAGATTGCGTCTCAGAACCAGTTTTGAAAAAGCTTCAATGTTATATAAAAAAATGTATCTTTAATTTCCGTGATCGGATAAAAATTAATCCCCAGATTACATTTGAAATTTTTTGCAAATTAAACATCTTTCAAATTTTTCTCGTCCTTTTGATCATAAAAAAAAATCTCTATTTATATCCGAACGCTTGTCTCTGATTCGTTGAAAAATTCTCGATCAAAATTCTCCTTGACAATTTAAAAATCTGCAATTAATATTCACAAAAAAAATCTGGCATTCATGGTTCAAAAATTAACTCCGAATTCTCCCATAGAAAGATTTAGCTGAATATTATTCCGAAAAATATTATTCTGGAATTTTCGAATTCAATTAAAAAAAAATTGAGGACCTCTTTGTTCCGCTCCGATTTTTAATTTTCGCTCTTGTAACGAACTTTTAGCTGCTCTTGTACAAACGAGACAGCGAGTGTAACGAGAGAGTGCACTCGTCACGCGTTTGATTCCTCCTCTCTGTCCTGTTTTTTCGAGCTTTACACATATGCACGGATGTATAAAATAATTTAAACGCGAGGAGCCATAACGCGTACAAATAATACGCTCGGGGCCATTAAAAATCCGGCAAAGGAGATGCGAAATTAGAATAATCGATTTGAAACGAGTGGAAATGAGATAATGGTAGGAGGAGCGTGCCGGATGAATGATTCATGACGAGAAAAGCCGCGGATAATCCTGCGAGAAAAATAAAATCCAGAAAAAAATGCAAAATCTTCCCATTAATCGTCCCCGAAATTTATTGTCACGATCGATGTCTCATCGAGAATTTTTAACGCGAGTTACTTTTTTCTGGATAATAAAAAGGTAAATAAATATTTCTCCATTATTTCACAATTGATGGAAAAAAATTGGATTTTTTTATTCTTCTGACGACAGAGGTAAAGGCAATCTGGTGGTTTCGTTTTACAAATAAACAATGCAGAAGAGAAAAAGGTAATAAAGATGGAAAAAGAAGCAAGAATGAGAAGAAGAGAAAAATGGGAAAAGGAGAAAAAAAGAAGAACGTGCTCGGTTATTCAGTCGTAGGATATTGTACAGAAAATGAAAAATATCCCGAGAGGGAGAAAGAGAGAGAGAAACAGAGACAGAGAGGAAATGGCCAGACGTGTACTAGGGAACATCCTCGTTGTTATTCATTAACGCTGCGCAATGTTCGAGTAAACGAGACCATTGCGCGCGTAACGCTTTTTTCTCTCCTCACTTCCTCCCCTGGACGCCTAATGACCCCTTCAGAGTCTCGACGTTCGATCCAATAAAGGCAGATGTACAAATTTCGCTAACACCATTTCCTAACCTCGTAACCGATCGACATAAAAATGTACAGGTAAAATAAAAAAAATATTACTTTTCATTTTCATATTCGAGAAATCAATTGGAAATTAATATTAAACAGATTGAATCATGCAACTAATAATATCAATATTTGAAG